>SNQJ01S0023335.1:136654-169481 GCA_010110895.2 Picea sitchensis | reverse complement strand
ACACTCCATTCATTAAGCACATAAAGACAGCAGGCGTGTTGGACAATCCAAACGGCACCACTGTAAACTCATAATGATCGTACCTTGTTCTGAAGGCGGTCTTGCTGATGTCCTCATCCCTTATTCTCACTTGGTGATATCCATATCGGAGATCTATTTTTGAAAATACTTTCGCATCCTTCAACTGATCAAAAAGATCATCAATCCTTGGTAGAGGATATTTGTTCTTGACAGTGACTTTATTCAACTGCCGAAAGTCAATGCACAGCCTCATCGTCCCATATTTCTTCTTCACAAATAGGACCGGGGCTCCCCACGGTGACACACTGGGGCGAATGTAACCTTTCTTTAGTATCTCTTTGAGCTACAGTTGCAACTCTTTCAGCTCTGGTGTGCTCATTCTGTAAGGAGCCTTCGAAATTGGAGCTGCTCCAGGCATAAGATTTATAGAAAAATCAATGTCCCTCTTCGGAGGTAGTCCAGGCACCTCCTGAAATACATCCTTAAATTCTTTGAGAACTTTGTGGTCTTCCAAATTCGAGACCACATTTTGGAATGCTTCTTCTACCCGGGCTGCAAATAATTGACAGCCTTTCCGGTAACATTTCTTCATCTACATAGCTAAGATTTCCCTCACAGCCACGGCTATGGGAATTCCTTGGACTGTTACCTGATTTCCTTCTTTGTCCAGACATGTAAATCTCTTTTTGCGGCAATACAGAAGGGTATGGTGCTGGTCCAACCAGTCCATCCCAATTAGGCAATCATATGAGACTAAAGGCAGAATGTTCAATTCAGCCTTAGTGCTCATTCCTTTCATGTCCACTGAACAAGACTTAACCAATTCAGTGACCTTCCTCTTGGTTCCTGTGGCTAATTGCACCAACCAAGACTTCTCATGTTTGCTTCTCATTAGCTGCAAACTTTCTACCACTCTAGGATCTATATAACTATGGCTAGCTCCTGAATCAATCAAAATAATAAGTGGTCGATTGTTAATCATACCTTCCACTTCAATCATGTGCAATTGAAATTTCTCTTGCTTATTGTCCAGGGCTGCGTAGATCCTTGGCATTCTGCTGCCCATATCCTCCAATGTTTCACCTTGCTGAACAGTATGTACAGTTCTCGCATTACCATTTTTATGGGGACAATCTCTGTACTTGTGGTTTCCTTGACAGCCCCAACACTGAATGGGCGCCTGTCTTTGTCTTTGTGGTCTCTCTTCAGTCATTCTCGACTCTCTAAACAATGGCCATCCCTAAAGATTGTTTCTGAAAAAGGGAGTTATGTTTCCCTTCTGTCTCTGTTCTTTCTTAAACTTCTTCCAGTCATCCCAAGCCTTCCGAAAGGTAGGCTTTTTTCTTTGTTGTTCATATAGGCATTTTGCCCTTCTTATGGTTTCTTCCATGGTCTTAGGATCATCGTATTGAATCTTGTCACCGATGGAAGGTGGCAGTCCACTCAAATACCTCTAAATTTTAACAGCCTCGTCTTTGATGAATGGAACATACTTCAGTAGTTCCAGAAAACTTCGTTCATACTCATCAATGGTCATACTGCCCAACTTGAGTTCAAAGAACTCCTTCATCTTTCTGTCATAATATATTTTAGTCAGGTATTTCTTCTCGAAATACCTCTTAAATTCCTTCCAAGTGACCTCTTTCTCTCTGATGTGTTGTACCTGCACAAACTAATCCCACCACATGGATGCTTTTCCTTTCAACTGGTACATTGCAATTCTTCCCTCTGCATGGGTAGAATAATTCTGCAGCTGAAAGTATTTCGTCATGCCCAACAACCAAGTTTCAGCATCTTCCTCTCTCTTATGCTCTCCATCAAATGTTGGAGGTTTAATTTTGTTCATCTCTCCCTTCAATTCCTCCTTTCCATATTTTCGATGCTTTCTGGTAGGGGACGGGCTCGAACTGCTGTGTGTCTCCCTGTCAGAATGTTTTTGGGAGCGACTGTGATGTCGGCTACCACTCCTCGATCTACTTCTTCTCCCATGATTTATGTGACTCTCTGTCGTACCTGAGTCTCTTCCCTTCTCAAGTTTCTTCTCTATTCTTTCTAGGCTCTTTAAAAATTTTAAGTTTAGCTCACCCTACCAATCCCTGACTTTCATAAGTTTTCGGCTATCATCTCGGCGAGCCTTGGCCTCTCTTTGCAACCTTTCAATGATTTTCATCATGTGTCCTTCCTTATCCATCTCCTTTCCATGTCCATTGGAGTTCGATCCTTCGATTCCCAGGTTAACATCCTTTCCCTCCTGTTCATCTTCTATTTCGAGGGTAATCTGCACCTTTCCCCACTCCATACTCGGCACTGGAATTCTGAGCTCTATTGAACTCTGCACATGCACTGTGCAATTCAATTCAAAATTATCAGGCCTTTAAACCTTCACGAACAACCACAACACTTATAAGCTAGTTCGGACAAAATAAAAGACATTTCAGTTTAAATAAGTTTTCTTGAACTGGATGTATTATGTATCTCTCCTATTTATGCATTTTGCGGCAATTTCCAACAGTTTTGGCACTTGTCAGCCTTCTGCAATCTAATGCGCAGACGACTCGGATTTGTCGAGCCTTCATTTCCTGACAACTCCTCATAATTCATAACAATCGATGTTAATAAAGTGTTTCAATTTCACGAATTGTCTGAGCTCTGTTCAACTCTGTGTTTTTCAAGTGTTCGAAACTTCAGTTTCTGATATTTCGGGACTTTCGGGACCTTAAGTTTCAGTACCAAGGACTTTGGGTTTTCGTAACTTCCATCTTCTCGACATTTTGGGACTTCAAGTTTCGAGGTTTCGGCCCACGAGGATTTCAAACCCGCTTTGTTCTCTAAACCCCGACTTCCGAAATTCCAACTCACTCTACCCTACGGGTCCACAGCATAGCTTTCGCCCACTACCACGGTGGCACGTGGCAAGTTCATGAGGGTCCACGTCGCTTTCAACGACGTCATCGGGTCCCACCTTTCTCGCTTCTCTTCTCATCCCCACTGGCACGTGGTACATTTCCACGTGTCCTCGTTCATTCCTAGAAAAATTCGACAGTCAGATCTTCCTCAGATCTACGGCGCAGATCCTTTCGAGGTTTTGGGCTTCCAAACGCTGATGCGCTCTAACTCTTGTTAGCCCTCTGGCTAGACTCGGGGATCACATGACCTCCCCTTATATGACCACAGTCATACCTCCTATCGGAGTTTCAGACTTCTCAATGTCCCAATGCACATGTCCTCAGGATTCGCGATTCTCTGAATCTTGACGCATCCTTCACACGTTAGCCCTCCTGGCTTAGCTCCTGGTCCACGTGACCTCTACCCCGTGGCTGTAGTCAAACCTCTCGTCGGGGTTTCGAGGTTCGGATTTTCACAATGCATGGACTTCTTGTCCCCGCGATTCCCGTTTCTCCGAATCCCGACTTCCGATGGATGACTCTTCTATCGGGACTTTCCCCGATTGCCTGGATTACTGCCACGCGTCCACAATGAATGAATGATCCCAATTCAATCTAGGAACTTCGGGATTTTTGATTCCCCGATGAAAAAATCCTTTGTCAACTCAAAACCCCGGTAGCCCGTATACCGACGGGTCGCTCGATCTCCGCCACGTGTCTCAACTGTTGGACGACTTGGATCAAATCTCAGGACTTCGTCTGGTGCAAGGTCAAAAATGCTCACCTATGTGAGTCCAGGTGTTCGTATCTCCGACTTGGATGATCATGGGACGTGCTTCCTTCCTTAGACGGACGGCCCAGATCGTTTTCGTGACTTTCACTATGAAAATCCCCGACCCCCTGACATCATGACTCCCGATATCGCAATTCCCGATTTCCCGAAATGGGAAATCTCATGACACGTGTCCTCCGTCTTTCGGACGGTTTGGATCTATTTCGGAACTTTCACCCCTAGTCTCGGAGGTTTAACCTTCGGACATCTCCCGACAGATCCAACGGCTGATGGGTTTTCCGACCAAGATCTGACGGCTCAGACCGTTCCTAACCAAATCGGGATTTCGTGTATCACGATTTTCCAATCCCCTGTGCAATATCCAAAGGCTTTAAACCTTGTGCACATTCTCCAGATCTGACAGTTACAAGGGTTTGCCTTCCCTCCCGAACAGATCCTACGGTTCTAACACCATTGGTGTAGAGACCTGTCTCCTCGTGGCCATAGTCCACACTAGCTGCGGTTTCATAGCACCGCTATACCTCCTGAGCTTAACAAAAACTCGTCAAGTGTCCCCTTGGCACTTCAGAACAAACCAGGGTCCAAAATTGGTCCTCCCGACTCAATTTCCCCTCGCATTCTCGATCCTAAGACCGCTTCACTGGCCCATCTAGGCTCAGTGTCGAAACCTTCGCTCTGATACCAATTTGTAGTGTACATTTTTTCTTACCCAGTGCTTAGAACGCACTATGTAACAATCTGTACACGCACTTCTACATAATTCGTACATACATTATATAGTCACATGCATTCAAGTAATGAAATACATTTAACTCTGAGTAAAACATATAATTCACTGCTACGATTAAAAAATCCATATCATTTAACAATAATTCATTTACACAGCGGAAAACATGATACATAAACAACACGGTCATGCACCACATGATCAAAGCATAATTCAAATACTTATCTTTTAACAGCTATAGAAATCACCAACCAAGTGCAGGCCTTCCACGAACCTCCTAGCCTTAGACCACACTGTTCATCAACTCAACAGTGGGTCACCCCCGAGCTGGGACTGAGCTCCACCCTAAGGCAAGGAATCCTAGGCTAGGCTGAGGTTACAGGGAAAACAACACAGAAATATCTGGAAGGATTCTTCCCAAAGATGCCATCTTACGCCCACTACTACCAGACCCTCATTCCCCACATGCCTGTCCTGCCCGGGAGTATACACCTTCACACGCACAGTCCATCGGTGCTAACCTCCCCCTCTGGGTCTCAGCAACAGGCTGGATCAAGAAGTCTCAGAGCCCGTAGCTGGTGCTGGACACTCTCTGGAAGAAAACACTTCCCAGTAAACTCTTTCACCTGGAAAGAGTTGCTCGCAGGCCTGACAACCTGCCTCTTCCAACATCAACCACTTCCCTCACCTGGAGAGAGGTCCTACACAAGATCAACACAGGCTTACTCTGGCTAGTATGCCACGCGTAGACCAGCACTGCGTGGCCACAACAGCCAATCGGGAAAATGAACACGGGCTTTCTAACTAGTTCAACAATGGCAGGTCACTTCTTATTTCTCAATCCGACAACACGGGATAGACTCACGCTTGGGTTCTCGGGAACACGTGACAAACAATCCATGCAAGGTCCACACAGGTTCTAATTGTTCAGACAGGATTTGTACCAGGGTATTTCGGAAGTCAACACAGGCTTTTCCCCTTTCAGGGATGAACTAGGGTATTCTTGCAAAGGTCGTACTAGTTCCATGCTCAGAGGTTCGGGTCCAAATGGAGAAGATTCCCTCCTGCGGTTCATCTCGGCGATTATATTTGCATGCACCAGGGTTGACACTTGTCACCCTGGGAACTGCATGCGTTCCACAACGTGCATCCCCTTTTCACGTTCCCCCCCTTGCCAGGAACTTAGGATAAAATAATATGCACATGGCTCTTTTTGGAAATAATATTAAAATATTATTCCAACCCTAAGCCCCCTAGGCTCAACACTCAGCCCCTTTTTCCCACCTTCCAGTCCCTAATCCCTTGCCCACTCTGTGGACGCTCAGTCCCCCATCACTCATTCATCGTGGTCGGTCTGCACCTGGCGGTGTTTATATTTTATTGATGTGTTGCATACATACATATACAAAATCCAGGCCCTTGGCCTTCAACCCTTAGGCTCTCTGGCCTAATCAAACACATATGCCTACTGGCTTATACAAAACTTGGATCACCAGCCTATAACACATATTTACAATCTCTTTCAAATCATAGTTTACATCGGGGCTCGGCCTTGGGGACACTACAAGGAGTGTTGATGCAAGACAGTCGAGTGATCGCTTACATCTCGAGAAAGTTAAGAAGGCATGAGGAGAACTATGTGACACATGATTTGGAGCTGTTAGCCATTGTGTATGCCTTGAGACTATGGATACACTACCTGATTCGACAGAAATTTGAACTAAAAATAGACCATTGTGTGTTACAACACATGTTTACGCAAAGCGACTTGAACACGCGACAAAGGCGTTGGTCAAAATTGCTTAGCGAGTACAATTTCGAGATTACCTTCATAAAACGAATAGTGAACAGAGTGGCTGATGCGTTAATTGGAGACCACACATATTTTCGGTGATGCCTCTTAAGATGAATCTACGTGAAAAGATTCTAACTTTACAGGGAAACGATGAATGGTATAAAGAGGTTAAGGATTTTATCAGACAAAAAACCATGATGGTACCCAAGTTTGATGGATTTACTATGGACAATGATGAATTAATGAGATTTAATGATTTGATTTATGTGCTACCCAATGATGAGCTGAGGAGTTTGATATTAAATGAAGCTCATAGAGAAGTGTACGTGGCTCATCCAAAAGTCAAGAAGATGAGGGCAGACCTTAAACCCTTATTTTTCTGGAAAGGAATGAAGGCGGACATAGTTAACTACGTGGCAAGATTTTTAGAATGTCCAACAGGGTTACTTCAGCCACATGTTATTCTAGAATCAAAATGGGAGGTCATTTCGATGGATTTCATTGTTGGATTGCCAATGACGGCAAGAAGGCATGACTCGATTTTTGTAGTAGTCAACACTCTGATGAAGAGTTCTCATTTTATTCATGTGTGTACGACGTATCAGGCACCTGACATAGCTAGAGTTTTCATCAGTGAGATTGTAAAGCTACATGGCATGCCTAAGAGGATCATATCCGATCATGGATTGATGTTTACAGGATGATTTTGGAATAGTTTCTCAGAGGCCTTGGGAACTCAAATTAACTTTAGTACCGCGCATCACCCTGACACAGATGGGAAGATCAAACGAACGAACCAAATCTTGGAGGATATGTTGCATGTGTATGTGATGGACCAACATAAGTGTTGGGAATAATTCTTGCCACTGGTATAATTTGCATATAACAACAGTTATCAAAGCACCATTAAGATGGTGCCATTCGATTTTATTTATAGGCGACTGTGTCAGGCGTTTTTAAGTTGGGATTGAATCGAGGATAGGGTCTTGGTGGGACCAAAAGCGATCCAAGAAATGGACTATAAAATGCAAACAATAAGACAAAGGATCAAGGAAGCGCAAGATCGATAGAAGAGTTATGTCGACACGCATCTTGTCGACCGTAGTTATGAAGTTGTTGATCAAGTCTTCTTAGGGGTGAAACCGAACACGAGTTCGATCAAGTTTGGAAAGGGTGCTACAGTCTCTCCTAGGTTCATGGGACCCTTTAATGTTGTGGAAAGGAAGGGGCCCGTGGCCTATCGACTAGCCTTTCCTGATTCTTTGAGGTGTATGCACGATGTTTTTCATGTATTTGTTTTGAGACATTATGTTAGTGATCCTACACATGTGATTGACATGAGTTACTTGTAGGTATCGGATGATGGTGCACTCACGGTGGAGCTAATCTGCATTTTGTACCATCGCATTCAACAACTACGGCGTCGAACAGTTGATCAGGTTAAGTTCCAGTGGGACAACTATAGTCCTCACTTGACGACCTAGGAGGACGTATATGAAATGCGTTAGCAGTTTCCATTTTTGTTTGATAGCTAGACATATAGATATTGTGAGCTATTTTATTTCGGAACTTATATACCGTGAAACTTCAGGATGAAGTTTAAAACAAGAGGGGGTGAACGTAACATCCCACTCTTGCACAAACCTGATTGGACTTATTCTTTGAGGACACTTGCTCGCAAGTGATCCGATTCATTATATGATTGAATGTTTCAATTATGGATCATGATGATGTTGTGGATTAGATGATAGGTTATTTATGTTGTTTATATTGACAGGTGTTATTGATTGGTTTTCCCTAAGTGTGCAGGACTCTGGACCGATTAAGGATGCTGATGGCATCGATGGACCTCCTTGGACTTTGGATCAAGTCAGGGGGTGGATTGCTATGGGCGATGATAGCTTTCCAACCAGACTCACATTTGGAGTAAAGGGGTCATGCACTACAACCAGATACATTGAGGGAGATGTGTGGTAGCATCCATGCCACATCCTACTAGCACTCTCTCCATGTCTTGAACTGTAGGTTAACAATTACCTAGTTCGAGAGATCCACGATTCCATGAGGGAAGACTGTGATAGTCGCTCACGATGATTCTAAGGGGTGCACAATAAGATAGGGTCCTTATTCCTTAGAGGCCCTTAGTCTCCCACAAGGTCACCTAACAAAGTATTGACTCCAAGGGTTTGATGTCTACCAAAATCAATCAAAAGGAGAGTGGCACCCTTGGAGCACGTAGTGCGTCTTGAAGGGCACATTGCGTAAATAAAAATTGAATGCAAACAAGTGACACCCTTGGAGCACGTAGTGCATCTTGAAGGGCATGTCACAATTTTAACACTGGTAATTTATTCAACTTAACACCTAGAAAACTATGTCATCTTAGGACTTGGTCAACCCTAAAATGAATATTGCGTAAGTAAAGATTAATAATTATAGTTTCCCTTAAAAACTTTTTCCGAGTCTAGTGAATTTAAAATCCTAGGTCTAAGTAGGGCATGTGAACTAAAAAAACTAAAAGGGCATTTAACCAAGGGGGGATGAAGAAAATTCAAACATAAATAATTAAATTAAAATTTTAATGAAGGATTAAATTATTAAAAAGGTAATTTGTTGTTTGTGTGTAAACTTTCTAACTTTGAACTTAGATAAAAGGGAAAACTTAAAGACAAAAGGGATGTGGAACATAGCAGGGAATCTAGCCTAGGGAACTTTCTAATTTTAAACTCAACTAAGCTTTAAGAAAGGTGGTTGTCATTAAAAGGAATGTAAGGGAATGAAAGGAGACCGAGGAGCATTTTTAGGAACACTTTTAGGTGGGCGAGGGAAATAGGAAAATTTAATTAATTAATTAATTGAATTTCTGGTGAAACTAAGGGATCAAGTGACATGTGTACGGGGGAGGTTTATCCTAATTATTTTTTTATAAAAAGAATTTGATGAGGGTTTTGGAAACTAATCACTAAGAAAAATCTATAAAAGGAATGGTGGAGGAGGAGAAAACATCACGTCTGGTATGCGTAAGGTTATGTTGTCGGATTTTAATCTTGACTAAATTTTTCTTGTAGGAGTTGGGATACTCAGCTTGGATAACGAGTGGTATCTCAACCATGTGAGGTGAGATAAGAGCTAGCTTTCTCTGATTGTGAGAATGGCCCCTTTGCGGCTTGAGGGGCTCAGGGGGAAAAAGAGTACCCCTAGCGTTGGCAGGGAGGTACCAGTGATGTCTCAGCGGTTGGAAAGCAGGAGCTGGACAGAGCGCAAGTGCGAGATAGACACTTCTGGTTCTTCACCTTTAGCTACGGTTCGCATGTGTAAATTTGTATTGAAAAAGTAGTTAAATTTTCTATATATGAATATCTATAATGACGAGTTGTTGAGTTGAAATTTTGGACAACAGTTGTGAATTGCAATTCAAATAAATTTTATTCTAGTTAGTGTCTCGTATTTTTGCCTCATGTCTTAATACTATAAGACTTGTAGGCTTGCACAAGTGCAGGTATTCCTTAGCGAATCTGTTTCCTCGTTGTTGGCTGGGAACCTGATCGCAGTCTAGCCACCTACGGCCTCGTCTTCTTGGACAATTTTCGTCATGGTTTAACCTATCTAGTGGGAATCCTAGACAGCGGTTGCGTACAAAGCATCCCCTTGTAAATTCCTTCCACCCTTGATCGCTTCTCTCCGCAACCAAGTTGGGGAGGATATCGTGTCTTCTCTGTGTAAGGATCCACCAATTACCTCTACCTTTAAAATTGTATCCACCCAATCAGACCTTCCCTTGAGCTTGGGGTCGTCTCTGCATTGTGCAGACTCCTTCCTTTATGTCCGGTTAGCCCTTACTATGCCGGATGCTCCTTCAGGGTTTGAGTAAATTAAAAGGAACCAAAAATCACTAATCACCTCAAGGATGTCCCAAATTGTTGCTGGCTGCCGCAAGATATGTTCCTAAAATTTCTCTTACCCAGATTTAGTTTCGCTTTATTTTAAACCTAAATTGAGAATTCTAGAATGTCGATTGGTTGTGGTAACGCTGCGTTAGATGAGAAATGTAACGTCTAAGTAGCGGGTGCCCAGTGGTTGGTTGCCTCTTTAATGGTGAATTGATATTGCCTGCAAACCTTGAGTTCTGGCATAATTTAAGAGTCTACTTTCTTGGAAAATCTTGATTGAAAAAGAACCCTCGTTTGGTAACAACTTTATCTTCTGTTTTTTATCGTTCTTTTCCTGAGAATCTTGATTTATAATGATCAAATTTCATTTTCCTAAAAAATCTCATTTCGTGTGAATGTTCTAAATTAAAGCGTGGAAATTAGAAGCTGGCATCTCATGAAACTCTTTTTCCTTATCTTTTTCGTTTTTTAATAACCTCCACTGCTCGATCGTAAATGTCTGCGCAACTGGTGGCATGTAAGTTTCTTATGATATATCTTCCATATTGCATTGTATGTTAAGGAGGAAAGGAGATCCCAAATCCTTATCCTTACTCAACTTGTTAATGAATTAATATATTAAATAATTGATGAATTAAGTTATTAAATAAATTCAATGTTATAATATAAATGTAATTTAGGTGTGTTCATTAGCGAGGGAAATTTTATTTAGGACACTTTTATTCTTCAAAATGTTACAAGAGGATGTATATTTTAAAAATAGAAGGTAGGAAGGGATCATGTTGAGTAAGAATTGGAATCTCCTTATGGCTAGTATAGTCTTGTTTTTAATGAATGATAAATTTGGAAGTTTTACATTCTATAGTTATGATGTATATTTTAAAAATAGAAGGTAGGAAGGGATCATGTTGAGTAAGAATTGGAATCTCCTTATGGTTAGTATAGTCTTGTTTTATTATTTAATTGGAGAAGTTAAAGAATTGTAGTTTTTGTCTTATTATTTAACTGGAGAAGTTAAAGAATTGTAGTTGAGTTTTAGATTAATAAAACCTTTGAATGTACATGTATAGTTGTTGCTTGATGACCTTTATATATAATTTAATATTAGAATTATGATTGGTTATGATATGTCTAGTATAGTCTTTATGATGGTAAAGTTGGTTTATGACTAATTAAGTGAATCGAATGTTAGCGCACAAAAAAATTAATTGTATGAAGGATAGTTTTAAATTTAGTTGAGTTATTTAATCCATTTGGTTGTTGAATAAAAGTTATGTTTCAGTTATCTCTCACGCGCGTGACTTTGTAAGGTATTGAAGGAAGTATGGTATAATGTTTGGACTTCCCTGCTGGTGCGCGTCGAAGGGTCAATAGAATGTTTGGGTTTCGATTATTTATTTTATGCATGAATTGATCCGGATTTTATGAGCAGAACGAAATGACTACAAATTATTAACATGTTCTTAACACAAAATAACAAAGATACAGTAAAACTGGTTTTCTATTCAATAAGGAAATAAGTTGAAATTGTAAAATGCAGCGGAAACAATCTTATTGTAATCGTGGCGGCTTATCTCTAAGAATAGTTGTGACAACTGTGCTCATTCACCAGAAGATTATTACAGTGAGGCTCTGAAGGCCTTTTTACAATAAACAGGAATGCCAAAAACCCTAGACATCCAAAAACCTAACCCTAGGAGATGAAGCACCAAAAGTCATGTGGGCCCCGTTTAGGTAAGTTAGTACATCAAATACCTGTGGTCGTAACTTTTGCATATGATCTCCGTTTTAGGCATATGATAGCCCATTGGAAAGGTATCATCGAGGAGATTCACTGTGTGGGAAATACCAAATAAATTTCTATATTTCTTCCCATTTTCCCCAAAAAACATCGTTTAGGGCCTCAAAACAACTCCAGAAGTGAAAAAGTGCTAAAAATAGTAAATTACCAAAATTCCCAGAAAACTGTTTTGAGGCAGTTGGAAAAGATGGGTGGACACCAATATCCACCTGGATCAATCCTATATCCTTAGGAATAAATGGTCTCCATTTTGTTGAGTTCCCCCATCACATGAGGAAATTTCTGTTGAATTTGATCCCGGGTGAGTCACTTTCTTTGGTGCAGGAGCTTCCCTGCTTTGATGACTTGATAAAGATAGATCATTTGTTGTCGATTACCCTTGATATGTGTGTCCAAAATATGATCATTGGATGCCTGTTGTATGCATTTGGGGTTGAGATCTGTTGGTTTCAGTTATTATGCTACTTCTGAGGTGTCCAATAATGGTGGGAAATAAGGGCGAAGGAGATCCACATTGAACACTAGGTGCAGGCCAAGTAAAGGAGGAATGTTGAGCTCAAAATAATTATCCCCCACGACCTTGGTGATGGTGTATGGTCCACAATAGAGTGGGCGAAGCTTCCGATGGGATCCTGTAAGGCGTTTTTTCTACAAGTACAACCAAACTTTGTCGCCCAATTGTAGCTATGTTGGAAATAAGAAAGGCTCTCATCCCATGTGCAAGGGTGCTTTAAATTATACATGTGAAGGATATGCACAATCATTTGATTTACGACCTTGGTTTGGCCATCTTTCTGGGGGTGGAAGGATGTGGATTTGGTGAGCTTGGTGTCTATCAGTGACCAAAGGCTCAACCAGAATGTGCTAAGAAATTGACTATCCCAATTTGAGACAATGGTTTGTGGGATTCCACAATGTACCCAAACTCATTCAAAGAACATCTTGGCAGTGGCCTCTATTGCGATGTTCTTCTTGCAGGCAACCATAATCGCCATCTTAGAAAAGTGATCAACAACCACAAAAACACAGTCATTTCCCCTCTTGGTGGATGGGAGGCCCGACATGTAGTCCATTGAGATGGATTCCCATGGTCTGTCGAGAATAGGAAGAGGGGTGTACAGGCCTCGTTTCTTAGAGGTCTGTTTGGCAATAACACAAGTAGTGCAGGATCTAATATACTTGCTGACCTCCTGTCAAAGTTTCTTCCAATAGAAATGTTTCTGTAGCATCACCATTGTCTTTTCAACGTCGAAGTGTCCTTCCACCTAATTGTAGTGGGGTTCCCAGATCAACTTCGCTCCCTCGCTTGATGGAACACATATATGGCCTAGACGACACAACATCCGATCCTGAATATGGAAATTATCGACAACTGCGTTTGCACCCAACATTTGGTAGGTGGTGGTGAAGTCTGGGTCTATCTCATAGAGTTGGGGCCATCCAGAGGTCTCATGGCCACAAGAGTCTAGCACTTTGGTGAGTGTTGCAACTGGCGGTTTGTTGAGGCAATCAACGACGCGATTGGTGCTTCCTATTTTATACTTGATGTTGAGGTGGAATTGCTACAATTATGTGGATCACTTTTGATGGTGTTCATTATGCAATTTTCCTTGTGTCTGCATGAACTGCAGTGGCTTATGATCAATGTGGATGACTGTCTCCTTCCCAAGAATGTAATGTCTCCACTCGCGACAGGCTTGCACAATGGACTACATTTCTTTGTCGTAAGTAGGGTACTTACAGACAACATCTGATAGTGTATCACTATGATAGGAAATGGGGTGGTCGTGCTGAGTGAGAATGACGCCCACAACATAGTCTGAAGCATCTGTCTCGATATCAAAGGGTTGTTGCAGGTCTGGTAGTGAAATTATTGGGGATGAGCACAAGCGTTGCTTCAAATCATCGAACGCTTGTTGTTGGGACCATCCCCATGGAAATTTCTCCTTACCACCACCCTTGGTTATTTGTATGAGGGCCCATGCACTATGGGAGAATCCCAACATGAACCTGCGGTAGAAATTGGCAAGGCCCAAGAAGCTATGAAGCTCAGTGAGTGTGGTTGGGGCTGGCTAGCCATGGATGACTTGGATCTTGGCTAGATCCACATGTACACCATGTTGATAAACGATGTAGCCTAGGTAATGGACCTTTTCCATGCCGAAGGAGCATTTTTCCAAGTTTGTGTATAGCTTGTGTTGTCGCAGGGTGTGCAGAACCTGCTGAATATGATGCAAGTGTTCGACCCAAGAATGTCATCCAGATACACCACTACAAAAGTATTGGTGAATGGTCACATGATATCATCCATTATCCTCATAAAAGTGGTTGGATCATTTTTCAAACCAAAGGGCATGACCAACCATTCAAAAAGGCCTTCCTTTGACTTGAAGGCAGTATTCCATACATCTGTTTGTTCTATCGGGACTCGATGGCAGCCAAAATTCAGATCAATCTTAATGAAGTATTTGGCCCCTATGAGTTGATCAAGGAGGTCGTCGATTCAAGGAATCGGGTATTGATTTCTGATTGTGATTTTATTCAGAGCCCGATAATCAATGCAGAGTCGCCAGGTTCCATTTTTCTTCTGTACTAGCACGATTGGGCTCCCGCAAGGTGATGATATGGGACATATGTGCCCCTTGTGGAGCAATTCCTAGATCTGTCGCTTGATCTCCTCATTGTCTAACAGGGAGTAGCGATAGACTGGCCCATTCGAAAATGGTGCGCCAGGGGTCAGATCGATGGGGTGCTTGACCTGGAAGTGCAGAGATACCTTGATAGGTGAGGATATGATATTTGAGTATTCTTCCATGACCTTATCTAATTTCTTCTGTTGTTTGGAGAGGTCGTCCATAGATACCCTATATGTGGCTATGATCTTTCGCTAATTTTGAGAGCGAATCACGAAGAAGACAAACTTCCCTATCTGAGAGATGACCTTCCTGCATTGCTTAGCAAAGATCAAGGAAATAACACTAGGTGGGACTACCTCGGGTATCTTGTATAATTTCTTGTTCAAAGTAATAATAACACTATAAGGCCTAGACTCATACACAACATGAAGTTTCCATAAATAAGGTTGGCCCAAAAGAACATCACAAAATTCGAGAGGAGAAACATCACACAATGCCTCATCTTTGAAGGGCTTGATGTCCTATGACAGTTGATACTATTGGCTCACGCAAAGATCTCTTCCTTGGCGAAGCCATCCAATGGTGTAGGGTTGTGGGTGCGGTGTTGTTGGAAGGTCCAGTCGCTTGATAACCTTTGTTGAGATGAGTTTCTTCTAGCTACCGCTATCAACGATGAAGTGCAGCGGGGTGCCTTTTACCCACATTTATGAATGGAAGAGGTGCTCTCCTTCTTTTGGCTTGCCTGGTTCACCAGGCTGGAGCTTGGTGGTAGCAATGGTGGCACTGGGTTCTGTGTCAATGATTTGTCTTCCCCTTTCTGGTTCTAGCTCAAAGTCAGAACCTGCATTTGATTCAGAGGATTTCACTTCGGCCACTAGCAACTACTTTGAGCGACAGTCAACAATGTTATGCCAAGGTCTCTTATGGAATTCAAACCACTTCCTGGTATCTTTCTTTGTCTTTCTGGTGTCCTTCTTTGCTTGCGGCTTGGACTGGTTGTCCTGATACTTTCCATATTTTCTCTTTCTTTTGTTCTGTGGGTTGGGTCCACCCTTTCCTGGCTTTTGTTGTGAGGGGTTCCTAGGCCCAAATTTCCACGTCTTTTGTTTGATTTTCTTCTCAATTTTGATGGCATATCGGTAGGTCGCGCCCAAGGATGAGATGTCCAAAAATTCCATTTCGGCCTGGATGTATCTATGTAGAGAACTGCGATACTTGAGCACCAGATCTCACTTCAAATCTTTGATACCCAGCTTGGTGTGCAAGGTATGGAAGATATTTGTGAAATCTGGCATTGCTTGGTCTCTTTCTTGCCGCAGTGTAGTCCATTTGGAATACAAATTGTCATAACTTCTGACAGGGTAGTATTATTCCTTAATAACATCCCTGAAGGATTCTTAGGTGGCCATGACTATAAATAATGAGGGTTCCACTATTTCCTTTTGCTCACAGAAAGTTTCCCACCAATCTTTGACATGGGGAATGACTTTGAGGAGCCCAAAAGTAATATTTTCTCTATTCGAAAAGTTATGGACGGAAAAATACCCTTATAGTAGATTCAACCACTTATCTACAACATCTACGTCTATCTGACCTTCAAATATAGGAATATCTAAGTTTATTTGTACCTTGAAGGAGGTGGCACTTCCACTAGAAGAATATGTGTCACCTGTTGGTAGTCGTCGAAGGATTTGCACGAAACTATCCATCATCTCGTTCCTTTGTTGCGTGAGGGCTTCCTCAATCAACAGTTTGAAAGGATCTTCTATCCCGTCATATTTATTTTCTCCTACCATGAGAGGTCTCTTAGGCATGCGAGAGATTTTTTCCTCAAGAGAAACAAGCTTGAGACCCAACTCTTTGTACTCCGACCTCGTTGGGGACATGCATTAAGACGACAAGGAGCAGACCGCTCTGATACCACTGATCCATATTTTATGAGAAGAACAAAATGACTATAGATTATTAACAGGTGCTTAACAAAAAATAACAGAGATACAGTAAAACTGGTTTTCTATTCAATAAGGAAATAGGTTGAAACTATAAAATGCAGTGGAAACAAGCTTGTTGGAATGGTGGCGACTTATCTTTGAGAAGAGATGTGACAGTTGCGCTCATTTGCAAGAAGATGATTACAATGAGGATCTGGAGGCATTTTTACAATAAACAGTAATTCTGAAAACCCTAGACATCCAAAAACCTAACCCTAGGATATGAAGCTCCAAAAGTCATGTGGGCCCCGTTTGGGTAAGTTAGTACATCAACTTCCCAGGGTCGTAACTTTTTCATATGATCTCCGTTTTAGGCATATGATAGCCCATTGGAAAGGTATCATCAAGGAGATTCATTTTGGGGAAAATATCTAAGGAATTTCTATATTTCTCCCCTTTTCCAAAAAATAATCGTTTAGGGCCTCAAAATGGCTCCGGAAGTGAAAGACTGCTAAAAATAGTAAATGACCAAAATTGTCAAAAAACTGTTTTGAGCCAGTTGGAAAAGGTGGGTAGCCATCAATATCCACCTGGATCATGAATGATGTGATGCATGTTGAATTGAGTTACAGACTCTCTTGTGCAATGAATTTAATATGATTTTGATTAGTTGTGTAAGTTGGATCTCTTGTGCCTTGTAGATGTATAGAGTACATATAGTTTCATAGAGAATTTCTATGAGAATAGTACTCTATCTTGTGGAACTATATGTACTCTATACATCTATACATACTATTCTCATAGAAATTGTATAGAGTTCTCCCTATTCATCCAAGGGTCCCCCAAGAGAACACATTTCCAGGAAAGGCATGGATAATAATAAAAATAGTGAAATTCATTTTGAAAACAAGGCCAAATTGCATAAATCTCCAAAAGACATTCTCAAGTATTTCATCTCTACCAAATAACATACACAACATTTATAATGCTAAATTTATGAATCCTAATCTTGACATGAATGTGTTGGTGAAGCATAATCCACCCCCATACATCATGCTTGAAATAAGAGTGATTTTTTCATATAGTTTGACACCTCGTTAACTTGTATATTTTAGGATCTTTGACCCTCCAATTTTTTTCAAGAATTAGACAATATTGTAAAGGTGTATTACAAGGAAATAAAGGTCATTTTTTCAATATAGATGTAGAAATATTCCCCACTATACCATCGTTGATTCCTCAAAACCAAATATGGAGCGACATCTTAAAATATGCTTCAAGAATCATACTATAAATGAACTCATAAATATTGTTGTTAGAACAATTTAACTTTTGAGATCTCTTAAGGTCATGGTAGATATGACATTGTTTGTGCTCAAGTTTCTGTAGATCCTATCCATATAAAATATGTTTTTTGGGCAATATTTTGCTAACCAATATTACTAATCAAGAAACCAAGATGATCATTGTTACATTAGAAAAATCCTAATAAGTGTTGATGGAAGATCCCAGGCATCTTGAAACCACTAAAATTTCCATGTGAAAAATCGAAATACCATATATCATACAATCCATACCTTTTTAAATGGAATTGAATCTAGAAATATGAAATATTATCATTGTCAATTATGTCACATAAATGAAAGGGGTTTTTAATACCCTTAATTTGATGAACATATTAAATTTGATAAAAAAAATAAATGGTACCAAGGATCATCCCTATCCATTACTTACATTACCCATTTACTAACAAGAGAAACTCCTTGATCCCTTATTTAGAAAGTCTTAACCACCCTTGATATTTTACTAATTGCAAATATCCCAAATCTAGTCTTTTCACCTCACCCTACTTAACCCAAATAAAACCTTTGATAACCTTCAATATTTTATAGGTTGCTTGAAAGGAAACAACACATAGAGTAATAAATGTGCCTTGATATAAATATTCTATTAACAATTGTAACATCCCCATTAAGTTGAAAATTGAGATCACAATAAGATTTTTTTCACACCCAACCCCTAAGTACATTTTTAAGAGATGGGGTATAAATTTTTAGCTTACCTCCAGCGAATATGGTATGGAGGACTAATCCCTTTCTCTCGATGGATAGTCTCGATGCATGCTAAACCTCCTGAACTTCAGTTAGGATCCATTCGGAACCTAATTTTCACCAATCCTACTGGACCCCACTTGACTCATCAACCCATTGAAGATTAATATGCACCATCAAAATGATGTTCTTAGTCAACATCAATTTGCCATGTTACCAAAGGGTGCTTAGGCTTGCACGACTAGAGGATGACAATAGTCCCTCTCCTATAGTCCAATTAAAATACTTAATTAATATTTCGTAGAATATCATTCTTTGGTAATTGATTACTTAAACCTCATTAAAGATAATTGTTCTCCACAACTAACTATCCAATAATTAATTTATGCTTAACCTAATACCCATAGCCCACTAATTACTGAGATTTTTAATTTCTCTTTCCCCCCTTGAACTAGTTTAACACTAACTCAATAAATTACTCATATGATAATTATGAGTAATTATATTATAACACAATGAGGTTAATTTCTCCATAATATACTTAAGTTGATTAACCTTAATTAAGGTATATAATTTAATCCCTCCCTGACAAACAACTCCATGCCAAATTTTCACGTAATTTAACATATATATAAATATATGCATATTTATTTATTTAATGGGAAAAATATTAAATATATTCAACCTAATATTATTATTACAAATTTAGTATTTTATTAATTATATTATAATATAATTCAATTTAATTATATTATAATAAGATTAATTATATCAAAGGAGTACTTAGGCTTGTCAATACCCATTAATACCTAAGCCTCGAGACTTCAACGAAGATTCCTCATCATGATTTTAAGAACCCAAATATCCTGAATGTCGGAGTTCCGGAGAGGGTTCCACTTCATATTGTGCCTCTATGAAAATATAAGAAAATTTATATTACCATGTAATATAATAAATTACCTTTAAAGTTTACTATAACATTTATGCAATCATTGGAGTATGAGGGGGGTAGGTTCGGGCATTCGACCCTTTTGTACTTGTTCATTCTATTACCCAAAAATCTCGAAGTCTCAGAGTCCCAAACTCCTGAAGGGTCCACATTCACATGTTATTACACATTGAATATTAAATTAAAGGGAACAAAGTTGGTAATTTATCACATACAAATACCATAATAAACCCATTTAACATATATTATAATAACCTTTTTGGAAAATGCACCCAAGTTTATAAAGTCTCAAATATTTTATTAATATTTGACATTAGAGAGAGAGAGAGAGAGAGAGAGAGAGAGAGAGAGAGTTCTCCGAGCCAATATCATTCGGCTCTCACACACATCCTTTATACTCAACTCTCTCGGAGTCACAAAGCTCCGAAGTGACCCCACTTACACAGATTACCACACCATTTAATATTCAAAGGAGTTGGCTTCATTCACTTGTAATCAATTTAATAAATATTAGTTTAATATAATATATTTATTATATCTCTCAAAATTTACACCCAGGTTTTAAAATTATCCAATAAATAATTTAATATTGGAATGAAGGAAAGATGTCCATATCCATACCTTCGGCTCTTTCCCACAATTCTTCATTCTCATATAACCCGGAGTTCTGGAGTTCTGGAGTCCCAAAGGGGACCCACTTGTAATTACATTGTGGTTTAAATCTAATGAAATAATTTGGATTATAATATAATATATATTGTATTAAAGGTATATTATATTTAATTATGTTAATTGATCACATTAAATATAATAATTTAATTAATCGTATTTCTTACCTTTACAACCTTGTGCAACGAAAGAAAGAGTTCGGGCATTCGACTACTTTGGCTCATGGAATCCCATCACCCAAACATCCTAGAGCCCCGGAGCTCTGAACTCCCATAGTTCCGAAGACCAAGAGATGGTTAAAGAATTTGATCATCATTCATTCCCTGGTGTGTTTGACATTAAAATGATAATAAATATATTCTCTTTGGTCTCAGGTCTTTTATGCTATAGGGGCTTTAACCTCCATTTTTCTGAATAATAAAATAATAATAATAATAATAATAATAATCATAACTATATAGACATATATATACACATATTTCCATAGTCGTATTCAGTTTTGTTACCTCAAAGATTTTAAAGGAAATTATTTTCTCTTATAGAAAAATAAGGAAAGGAAAAATATAGTTTTCCATGCCTTATAAAGGGATTTAATAAAAGTTTATATTCCAAGGAAATTTCTCCATCCTGGAAATTAAATACAATTATAATCTCTCCCTTCTCGTGGGTAAATGAGTAGAATTGTGTTTCCTTATTATTTTTCTTTACTACTCTTACTAAATTTAAGGTAAATGGTCCTAAGACAAAGATTTACCTCCACAGTAAATTCGACGTTTCTACCAGGATTTACTTCCCACCAAAATTTAAGGGGATTCTTCCCAAATTTAGGAGATTTAACACAATTTAAACATAAATGTTTATTTATGCCCCAAATAGAATTTTGAGAACTTTTGTATTTTAATTCATTTAGACCAATTTCATGTTTATGTCCTAATTATTTTTCCTCAATAATTATCTATAAGGACTTTGAATGTTTTCCCATATTTAGGATTATTTACTAAATTCCACATAGGACTGATATCCTCTAAGATTTCTAGCATAGGATTTGAGGACATACTAAAATAGAACACTATTATGTAGAAAAATCACTCTCTCTTCTTTCAGATGTGTTATAGAGATTTTTAATTGTTCAATCATCATTTCCCAAGTATGCATTAAACTATATAGCACAATCAACCACAACATCCACTCCCAAAATAATTGTTTTAACACACACATAGTCAAGAGATAAATAATTAAATCAAATGACTTTCAAATAAGTCATTCTCTTTATTTTACTTAAATTTTCAAGTCACTTTTATCAGAAACTAAAATTACATATTTCTATAACATAGTATAAAATTTTCTTTGATCTAAAAACTACATAGATCTAACCAAATATACTTATCTAGAAACCATATAGTGATGCAACTACTGAAAGGGGTTCCCTTTTCCACCCAACCGTAGGCACAACAACTCCTGGAAGGATTTACCATTGGCCACCCCCTAGCTAGATCATCATGTTCTGGGAGAGATTCTTCCTTTTGTTCAACAACAGCGAGGGATGAAGGCCACTCTCCTCCTCTCACAGGAACTTGGATGATCGGTTTTCTCTCTACCAAGAAAGGGGTCTAAAATGAGTGCTTCCTCAGTGACTCATATTCTCTGCAAGTCCATTTATCAACTTGGACTGAAAATGTTGCCCAACAAATTCATGTACCCATAACAAATTCGTTTTTCAGTTCTCTTCTGAAATAGAGAGTTGCATATGCTCTCCCTCTTTAGAAATGGTCATCATACCCACTCATATTGCATCCTCTTCCTTTTCCCATGAATTTCCCCTCTTTTATTGCCTTCCTCGACAAGATTTTGTGGATCCAAATCCCCATTTCTTGGTCAAGTCATGAAGTTTTTTAGATGGGTACTCTTCCCATCTCCTCATTGATTCTTGAGGAGGACTTCCCAACTACCAGCCTGACTGGTAATTTATTTTTCTGGGTCAGAGGACTATTTTATATCTGAATAATTTAAATCTAGTAGATTACTAATCTGGTTGTGGTCATCTCAACCATTGATGGTTCCCCTCACCAGTTCTCTCATACATCATGATCTATCTTGGTAAACCCCTTCAATAGTTATGCAACACTTTCCATTTTATTTAGTAACAAAAATATATACATTACCTTTTATAACAAAAAGGTTCATCAAATGAGCTGCAAATGATATTCAAATAAGTCATTCTCTTTATTTTACTTAAATTTTTCAAGTCATGTTTTATCAGAAATTAAACTTACATAGTTCTAGAACATAGTATAAAATTTTCTCTAATCTAAAAACTACCAGTGTAAAAAGTGTCCAATCGACTCTAATCTAGTCCAAGTGTAATTTTGTCTACTGGTTTATTCGAGTCGATTGGAATATTTCATTGTCTATCATAGATGGCCTCAAAAGGGCTCATCTTCAATGTCTATTGATAACCATTGTTATAAGCAAACTCTACCAGTGGTAGGTAGTCTTCCCACTTCTTGGGATGATGCATCACATGCATCCTTAACATGTCTTATAAAAATTGGTTTACCTTATTTGTCTTCCCACCAGTTTAATGGTGATAGACTATACTAAATAGAAATTTAGTTTCAAAACCAACAAACAAATATTTCCAAAAACTTGAAGTAAATTTTGTATCTCTGTCTGATATGATTTCCTTAGGCATTCCATGTAGTCTAAATATTTCTTTCATTAAAATACTAGCAATATCTATTTCCCTGTAGGTTGACTTGACAAGAAAAAATCGAGCGTCCTTGCTCAGTTTTTCCACGACTACCATAATGTCATCATGTTGCTTGGTTGATTTTGGAAACCCTGTGATGAAATCCATAGAGATGGTTTCCCATTTCCACTTAGGAATTGGTAGGGGCTGCAACAATCCTATTGAATGTCGGTGTTCTGCCTTAACCTATTGACATTATAGACATTTAGATAAGTAATCAACTATTTCCATTTTCATTTCGGGCCAATAAAATAGTTTCTTAGTGGATGTGATCATTTTCTAATAACCAGGTTGACCATAATATAGTATTTATGTAGTTCATCCATTATGAACCTCTTCAAGTCATCACAATTTGAAATATACAACCTACCTTTGTAAGTTAGCAGGCTATCATTCAATATTTGATAGCCCTCATACTTCGGCCTTATGGGCTCTTGCTCTAGGTATGATTTCACAGTCTTGAAAAACACATTTGTTTCTTGAGCACTTTTGAATCTCTCCTTGACGTCTGATTCACAGGTGCTTACAATTGCCAAGTGAATCAGTTTCATACTTCTACTAAGGGCATCATCCACCCTATTTGGTTTCCCTTTAATATGTTTGATTTAAAAATCAAACTCACTAAGGAGAGCCACCCACCTTGCTTGTCTAGCATTGAGTTTTGGTTGATCAAACAAATATCTCAACCCACTATGGTTTGTCATAAGAACAAATCTTCTACCTAGGAGGCAATGCCTCCACATTTTTAAATAATGTACTATGGCAACCAATTCCAAATCATGGGTAACATAATTGATTTCATTCTCAGAATGACTAAGGAATTTGGGTCCCATTCTCATGGATTTTAAGGAATTAACCATGTAATTCGACCAGAAGGGCCAACGATATAAGTTCCAAGGCATCATCATCAATTCCCTAGAGATTATTAGTTCCCATCGCATGGAAAAGTTGCTCAAAAAAGGTCATTCTGGCATTATTTTCCAACTCCATGCCATACAAGAAACTGAGACACCCTCTGTGTCATAGGACCTCCAATCCATCCTCTCTAAATATCAAGTGGTTTTTTCCACTCCCCAGGGACTCCCTCCTTCCTATGGTGTTCATGATCATTCCATTCCCCTTTTTCTAGAAATCCTTCCTCCCAATATTCATCCCTATCGTCACCCATGTTCCCAAAAAAATGAAATTGAGAAAATGGTTCAAGAACTTCTCAATGCATGTGTTATCCACCCTAGTATGATCCCCTACTCTTCTCCTGTGGTCATGGTCCTTAAGAAAGAAGGTTCTTGGTGCATGTTTCCTAACTTCCGCACCCTCAACAAACTCACCATTAAAGACAAATTTCCCATTCCTGTCATTGATGACCTCTTGGATGAATTGAGTGGCACCCAGTTCTTCACTAAACTTGATCTTTGTTCTGGCTACCACCAGATCTATATGAAAGTGGCAAACATTCCTAAGACTTCATTTAGAACTCATGAGGGTCACTATGATTTTTTTGTCATGCCCTTTGGCTTTTGTAATGCTCCCTCCACTTTCCAAAGCCTCATGAATCATGTATTCCATCCTTTTCTCCGTAAGTTTGTGTTAGTTTTCTTTTATGATATCCTCATCTATAGAAAAACCTAGACAGACCATCTTGCTCATGTGGATCTAGTTCTCCATCTACTCTCTCAACACCAACTTTTCCTGAAATAATCTAAATGTTCTTTTGGTGCCTCAGAAGTGGATTACTTGGGTCATCTTGTTGGAAAGGCTGGCTTCAGGGTGGATCCTAAAAATATTGAAGCTATGCAAGACTGGCCTCACCCAAATACTCTCAAAAGATTGTGTGGATTTATGGGTTTAACAGGTTATTATAGCAAGTTTGTTAATAATTATGGAAAGATTGTGGCACCTCTCACTGTACTCCTTAAAAATAATTCTTTCACTTGGACTCTAGTAGCTATTGAGGCTTTTCAAACCTTGAAGATAGTCATGTGCACCACTCCAGTCCTGGCCCTTCCTGATTTCACAAAGACCTTTTTCCTGGAATGTGATGCTTCAGGGAAAGGAATTAGCGTTGTCCTTATGCAAGAGGGTCAGCCTTTTGCCTTTACCAGCAAACAACTATCTGAGCGAAATTTGGGCAAATCAATCTATGAAAAGGAAATTTTGGTTATTCTTCATGTCGTTGATCTTTGGTGCCCTTATCTATTGGGGAAACACTTCCAAATTAAGACAGATGATCAAAGCCTCAAGTATTTTTTGGAACAATGCATTTCCTCCCTAGAGCAACAAAAATGGGTGACTAATCTCTTTGGATATGATTATGAGATCATTTACAAGAAAGGCAAATACAATGTGGTTGCAGATGCACTTTCTCGAAAATATGAAGATGAAGGGTCCCTTTTTTCTCTCTCCTTCATTGTACTAGATTGGCTCCAAGTTGTTCGCCAGGAATGGCTACATGATACCAAAATTTTTCATCTAATACAAAAGTTGCAGGCCAATTCTCCAGTTTCCCCAGGGTACTCTTGGCTCCATGATGAGCTTTGATACAAAGGTCATTTGTATTTAAGTAAACAGTCAAAAATTAAATCCACGGTACTTTCTAAGCTTCATGCTACACCCACAATTGGGCACTCTGGGTTTACCAAAAATTATAACATGGTCAAACTTTCCTTTTTCTGGGATGGTATGAAATAGGAAGTTCGTAATTTTTTGGCTGAATGTGATGTGTGTCAATGCAATAAGGGAGAAACAATCAAATCTCCTGGCACACTACAACCACTTCTGATTCCACCTGCTATTTGGCAGCATATATCTATGGATTTTATTGTAGGCTTACCTAAATCGGGAAATAAATCAATCATCATGGTGGTAGTTGATCGTCTTTCCAAGTATGCTCATTTCTGTGCTCTTCAACACCCATTTATAGCATCCACTGTGGCTCAACTTTTCATGCATCAGGTCTTCAAGTTTCATGGCATGCCGCATTCTATTATTTATGATCGCAACCCAACTTTCATAAGCAATTTTTGGCAAGAACTATTCAGGTTACAAGGCACCCAATTGCATCACAACACAACTTATCATCCCCAGACTGATGGTAAAACTAAAGTTGTCAACAAGTGTTTGGAAACATATTTGAGGTGTTTTTCCTCGGAAAGGAAAAATCAATGGGCTCAATGGTTACCACTATATGAATAGTGGTACAACAATTTGTACCATACAACTACCTGCATGACTCCTTTTGAAGCGATCTATGGACAAAATCCACCTTCAGTTCTCTCATATTTTCCAAGTGCCTTGAAGGTCTAGGCGGTTGACCAAATGCTTACAGTTTGAGAGGCTATTCTCCGTACCCTCAAAGAGAATTTGGTCATGACCCACAATTGCATGAAGAAACAAGAATATCAAGTTCGCTATGAAATTCAATTTGGAGAAGGGGATCAAATGTTTCTTCGGCTGCAACCTATAAACAAAATTCCCTCAAGGATAATCATTGTCAAAAACTGGCGCCCAATTTTTATGGTCCTTATACCGTTCTCAAGCATGTGGGATAGGTGGCCTATTAGTTAGCTTTTCCAAGTCATTCTAAGCTCCATCCTATTTTTCAAGTTTCATGCTTAAAGAAGGTGATTGGAACTAAGTGCTAAACTCAAACAAACATTCCCAAGTTGGATGAAGAAGGCTCCATTTGGCTACAACCACAAGCAGTTTTGGACCAACGTGAGAGTCATCTGCGTCAATGAACCATCAAGGAAGTTTTATTCTAGTGGAAAGATACAACTCCAACAGATGCCCCTTGGGAACCAACTACCATTCTGCAACAATTTCCACATCTCAAGCCTTGAGGACAAGGTTGTTTTTAATGGGGAGGACATGTTAGGGAACTAACCCATCATCTAGGTAGAATAATATATTCTGATGTAATAAAGGTCAATATTAATAAGGCCTAGCAATAAGGAAGAATAAGTCCAATGTAAGAAGACCTAATAGAATCTTCCGCTTCTAGAGGGATCTTCCTCTACATGGTTCTTTTGATAGACATATTTAGTATAAATAGGAGTCGAGGGTATGAGAACCTTTTTCTTGGATATTATTGTAATAAAGCTCTTCTCTACTAGAGGTTGCCCCCTGAAAGAGGCAAGTGAACATTTCTCTCAGTAATCAAAGTGTTCTTTCTCGTGTTATTTTGGTATCATTTTGGTATTATTGTGGTGTTGTTATGGTTATATTGTTGTTCATATGCCATTTCTAGCTATTTATTTTTGTTCTGCATACTTTTTTATATCTGGAATGTTACAAATTCTTTGGAAGTCCATGTGAGGAAACATAAAACAAAGATCACAAGTCGTGGTTACAATTTTCATCCATTCAAAGAATTTGCAGTTGCCACTCCCAACATTGAACCAAATTATTTTCCATGCCATACATTAGATTCAATAATTTCCTTTCATCTCTGAATTTTTACAAACGAATGATTAAAATTTAATCTTCTTATATTTCAATCGGGACGTTCTAATAGTATAGGGGAAACAGGACAAAATCTTTAGCCTAGAAGAATCCTATGTTGTACAAATCTAACATCCACTTTGATCAAAACATATTTCCAAAATGAAAATGGAGTCAATTACTCGTATATGAAATTATATCCTCCAAATAAGAGTTTAAATTTTGTATTTGTGACATGGATATGTTTGTAGGAATATTAGAGAGAAGGATGAGATTGTAGTGATAACAGAGTGCAACATGTTCCTTCGTTGGAGAAACCAACTGATTTGAACGAGGCACTCCTCAATATTTATGAAGCTAGATATTTAAAAACAGAGACAATGGAAACAATGAGCTTGTCGTGATGAAAGAGTGTGGGAAGTTTTCTCTGTCTAGAGAAACCCACTGATTTGAATGAGACACACCTTTCGATAAATAGACCATCTTCTCTTGAATTAGTTAGGGTTTAAACATCGGAAGCTTGAGGATTAACACACATCTTCTTTGTCATTACATAAATTTTTTCGACCTGTTAAATGGAAAATTGCTTCAAAATCATGGATTTCTAACCCCGATTATGATCGCCATCACACCAGATAGTCGTTTTCATTGATATCCTCTCTGACCAACCAAGGTACGTCAAACGATCACGACTCTTGGGGGTTTTGTTGACAACCTTTTTTATAGTATTTGGAAAAAAAAAGTGTGGTAAGGGAACCTCAAAACATAATCTTAGTTGAATCTTAAACTATTAGAGGAATTTCTTAAGATGGTTATTTAAAAACAAAGACAATGGAAATAGTGAGGTTGTCATGATGAAAGAGTGTAGGCATGTTCTTTTGCTGGAGAAACTCACTGATTTGAACGAGATGATCCTCAAATTTCTGAAGCTAGATATTTAAAAACATAGATAATGGAAACAATTTGTCGTGATAAACGAGTGTTGTATATTTAACACACCCAACACCCTAAGTAACTTTCTAAGGGATGGGGTATCAAATTTCTTCTTTTTCCTTAATAATCTCAAAGCCTCTTCTAGTTTTTTCCATCATCCTTTGATCATCAAGATATTTCCAATGACCATAACCATGTTCATAACCGAAATCTAAATCAGAAGTTACGGGCTCTTAAATTTTCTAGTCTTTTGTTTATTAAGTTTCCTCTTTAGTGCCACATGAAAACCACATGGTTCCCATCACTAGTGTCATCCAACATGGCACTTGACATGGAATTTTCCACCTAACCCATCTGACTTCCCCATTTGCTGGTTCAAAGACTTTCTCCTTCATCGGAGTCTTCCCATCGGGGTTTGCGAATTTCCCACACCTAAACCACTCCGAAAGACTCTCTTTGACTACACATACTCCTGTGGATCTCACCTATAGATCCAACAACCCTGATTTCTTCGGAGTCTCCAATTTGCATGATGATTAATGACCCTACTCTAGATCTAGCTACACATGACTTATGTTTGACCTTTGAAGATCTACGACTGAGTTTGAGTATCATTTTCCACCTTGGTCACTATTGTCGCAGTGTACCTATCTCTTGATGTGGCGTGTGTCTAAGTGTCCACTCAACACTTGAACCCATCATGACTCGCCATGTCACCATAGGGTGCATAGGTTCGCTTGGCCAAAGATTGACATTTGTCCATTTCCTATAAATTGATTAGGACACTTAATAAATACATTCTTAAAATACCACTCCTCGATATTTCTCTAATTTATCCTCATTAAAGATAGTTAATCTCCACAAATTAATTACCACCCTTCGTAATCACATTTACTTAGCCTAATAATCATGGCACAATAATTAATGAGGTTTTACTTTCCCTCTCTTTCCCATGAGAATTTCCACATCCCAAAAATATTTTTTTCATTAATTTAAATACCACTCTTGTAGAGATTATTTCATAATCCAATTAATTATATTACAACATAAACTATATTATATTTTAATATAATTAATTAAATTATAATATGCTTAAGTTTATTAATCTTAATTATTATATGAATGAGGGATCTTGAATTATGAATTATCATTGAATTTCTCACATAATTCAATATATATATATATATATATATAATTTGAGAAAGAAAATGAATTATATTATATTTAATAATATATATTAATTCAGATAATTCAAACCTCCTTCTCGTGTCATATTTCATACTTTATAACAGTATAATATTTAAAATGTATTGTTCACCATTCAGAGTCATATTCCTAACTCTTCAGAGTGGTACTTCGAACCTTTTGGAGTTGTACTCCGAACTCTCCAGAGTCAAGTCCAAAGGATTTTGGAAAGGTGTATTCATTTATTAATTTATGCACATTATATATTATATCAACTCAAGCCATTTCCCGAGGTCTTCTCTCCAGAGATGTGTGCTCCCTTTTCTTTATTTTGATTGCCAATCACATAAGGGAATAATTATATATATATATATATATATATATATATCCAGCAGGACCCTTGTAATCGCTCCGAAGGTTTCAAACTTTCATTTAACACCCTTGTAATCGCTCCGAAGGTTTCAAACTTTATTTGTATGCTCCCATCTCAAACCTGTAAATGGAATTTGCTCTTGAAATGTGTGTGCTCCTCTCATTACTCTAATGTCCAATCATGAGAAGGTAAAATTTAATATTATAAAGTATATGTGGGACCTCATATTCCCAGGCTATAGAATTATGAACATTTACTCATCTTTCGATACTCCGAAAAAGGCACAGTATATTTATTTAATGATTATATATTTAACATTAAATCCATAGGCCAAACATTAAAAGGATTTGTTTCTGCAATAAATTTTATACCTTAAAAGAGAAAAGGAAATATTATAATTTTCCATTATTTAAATCCTTTAGAATTAAAATGCATTTTGAGGAAATCCCTTCAGAATGAAAGGTGAATTGTTCAGAGAAGGACTTATAAATCCAGGTAATTCTAATTCTTACTATTCAAATATCAAAATATTTAAATGGTAAATTAGGAATTTTATAAAACTTTACCATTGTTCAACTTTGCCGAGAAAACCTAGAATTGTACATTTACATTTATAAATTTATGTAATTTATTTGTTGAATTTGTTTTCCAGCATTATTTCATGTCTTGGAAGTGAAAAAATATCCTCGTAAAACTTATGCTTTTACCAAAATTTACAAACATCATAATTCTAAACATTTCTTTACTATTTTTATGGATTAGCTATTATTCCCAAATCTTTTCCCTTTGGACATCAAATTCGCTGGTAATTCTAGGTAAAATTTGTTTCTTACCAAATTCAAAGGAAAATTGATTGTTCACAATATTTTAAATTCTAAATTTGCATTTCACTTCACATTAGGAAAATTGAGTTTTTATTTCCCACTCTTTCCTTACTGATTTTTAAAACACTTTACCTCTTGTTAGCATTTGGACTACTTTCCTAAGGCCCATAAACAATTCCGACGTCCTTTAAATATGATGGCATATAAATTTCATGAAAACTTAAAATCATAAACATTCTTATGCAAAATTCAACCTATTTATTTTTCATATTTTCCGCATAGGTTCTAACTGTTTAATTGTCCTTACTAGAGCAGACGATGGACAATAAAACTAAATCAACATCACATTCTTACCGAGAAATATTCTTTTAAAACACATGCAGTAGAAAGCCAACAACATAATATGATTTCCAACTCTCATTTCAGAGTTAACAATCGGCCAAACAATGAGCTTGTCGTGATAAAATAGTGCAGGCATGTTCCTTCATTGGAGAAACCCTCTTATTTGAACAAGATGCTCCTCAAATTTCTGAAACTGAATATTTAAAGAAAGAGACAATGGAAGCAACAAAAATAATGAATTTCTTATCGAGTGCAAGCATAATGAGATTTTCAAAGAATCCCATGTCATTAATTCTATGGGCGGTATTGGAAATCCTTTCTCTGTATTATGAGAAGTCTTCCAACATATGAAATGGTAAGTAGCCCATAGGAAAAAACATGTAGTGTGCTAGCAAATCAAATGGGAATTAGCCCATAGGAAAATCCTGGTTTCTATGGCCATTTTATTAAAACAAAAAGGAAACAATTGTATTTCCTGCACACTGGAGCACATTACAACACGTTCAGGAATCCAGAAACATCCTAACACACCAATAATTCACAATGTTTCTGGATTCCTATATAACACTCCATTGAAAAATAAAACTAAAAATTAAAAATTATTATTTTTTAATTAAAATAAATTTATAAGATATTACAAAGATTTATAACATTATATTAAAAATTATAATTTTTAATTAAAAATCAATTTATAAAGTATTATAAAAAGGTGATTAACTCTTCTCTAAAATTAAAAAAAATAAAAAGTATATTTCTCTTTTGAATAACTTCAAAAAAAAAATTAAAATTGTTAAAATAAGAACAAAAACTTCACAATGAAATATGGTATTGGATAATTCCTAAAAGGTTGTTAGTTCAAAAAAATATTATATTTTTTTATACTGTGAAGTTTGAAAATAAAAAAACACTTTCTCTTAACCTTTTAACCCCTCATCATCATACTAACTAAATTAAAAAACAATTAAACTTTACACATATTTTTATTGTTTCCACGAAAAGATTTATAAACATTAACACATAAGAAATGTTTACTAATAGAAATCTAAAATTTGAAACACAATTAAATATTCAATTTCACAATTAAAATTTGGCGTATCTATAATCCAAAAAGTTGTAGAGATAAGGTCAAGTAATATACAATTGGATTGATTTCAATTCTTATCAGTGATCAAGTGATCTCAACCAACCATCCTTAACCACCGGTAGACTTTGTTAAAATGGATTTTGACCACAATTTTTTTTCAATGATTCCATCAAAATTACATGATGGTTAAGGTTTTCCGTTACAACCCCATGTCATAGTTTAAACATTAGACTTTTTGAACCTTTTTCCGCTACATTTTCTGATCAATGTTTTTGTTTTTCGAAAGCTAGACCACATGATTACTGATCATATGTGTTGTATTGTTGTTCATTGAAATCTATAGGGTCTCTGTTTATGACTTGTTCATTCAATTTTCATTTAATTGGTCATTTGTCCACGTGGTTATTGATCGCTTGCATTGTATAGTTATGCAATGGTGATCTTGGAAAGCTTCTCTTAATGTTTTTCGAGCACAGAAACAAAATTCTAAAAAATTGAAAGTAATCCCTTACCTTATTAAAGTCTAATAGACCAATTTGATCTCAATGACGTTAATCATCATCATCGTCATCATTGAAATATATAAGAGTAGACCCATTTCTCTTTGACCCCGACCACAGATAAAGATAGTACAATTGATAGTTAGCCACTATGAAAACCTGCATTCATACATAAGGAAAAATGAAGAATAAGGAGTTTGATGTGTAATACTATATATATATATATATATATATATATATATATATATA
>SNQJ01S0023335.1:120639-136604 GCA_010110895.2 Picea sitchensis | reverse complement strand
TATATATATATATATATATATATATATATATATATATATATATATATATATATATATAACATCGGTGTCGACGTGTTTTCCCATTTCTTTCACAATTTTTGCGGGCTTAGTAAACTCCTAATTCATCTCCTCCTTTGCATTCCTAATCAATCTTCCATCGCCCATTCTTCACATATCTCCTTAAAATATATGTATATTTTCATATTGGAAATGGTTGCACAATTGTTTCTAATTTTATTTCTGCTCATTCTAATCGCAACAATACCCAATCTTATTGCAACAATAATTTTTATTATGATATATTACGAAAGAATAATTTAAAACATTTTAATATTTTGATTCTAATCTGAATAATATCCATTCAAATTGCAACAATAATTTTAATTATGATATATTTCTAAAGAAGAAGTTTAAACATTTTAAGATTTTGATTTTTTTTAAATTATCATTATCTAGGTGATAAAATCTTTGTTAAAATTGTAATTTTAAATGTTAAAATTATTCTTTTTTTTTAATGCAAAAATCAATTCAACATCTTTGAATACTTATACTACACCCTAATTTGCAATGCTAACAATTGAATTATACAATATTCTATCAACACAAAATACTTCTACTACACCCTAATTTGCAATGCTAACAATTGATATATACAATGTTCTATCAATACACAATTATTCTTACTGGATTTTTGAAAAACAAAATATCAGTTTCTCTTCTCTATTTTTAAGAACTTGGATTTTTTTTTTCAAATAAAAAAAAAACCTACAATTCTCATGGTTATTATTCTAGTTTTTATTGATACAATCTCAAGACTCGACTTAGATTAAACTTTCACTCCTATTAGATGTCTTTGTATTTTAGGTAGTTACATTTTTATTTATTCATTAGAAAGAGGAACTCTTAACCAATTAAAAAAAATTTAACTAAAATTTATTTTTCAATTTTTATATTTAATTAAGTTAATTATTTAGTAAAAAAACATTTGTAAACTTATTCTCACAAAATTTAAATTTTAAGATTAAATTCAAGTAGAAGAAATTTATTTTTTATTATTAATCCTAGTTCTAATAAGAAATATACTTTCAATAACCCTTGCCCTAACAAGGAATATACTTTTCAGTTTGAGATCAAATTGCTTGTACTAATAATTCATACTTCATATAAAAATTTGTTAAGCCTTTAAAATTTTGAAAAATATATATTTAGTATATTAAAATAATATACACTTTTAATGTTTTGTGAATTTTGTTTAATCATTAAGGTAGTCCGTTTTGTCAGATCATTGGATTGAAACCTAGACTTACATGTGTGCTATGCTTGGGGCATTGTGGCGGTTATAGTAGGAATTGTTTTCCCACTCTAGTTGTCGATTCTTGATTCCACCAGAAGGGGTGAAAAGTCTTTTAACCATTGGTCAATGTTTTTTTGGAGTGTGCAAATAAATTTTCCATGCATAGAAAATAATGGAGAAAACTAAATATATTAAAATTTTATATAGTTGTCCTATTATCATCGATAATGAATGGAGTGGATAAGAATACATGTTGGTGTCCACAACAAAGGCATTATTATGACCATGACCTACACCTATACGATGACCATGACCTAGACCATGACCTAGACCTATACAATGACCATGACCTAGACCTATACGATGACCATGATGTAGACCACAACATAGACCTAGAGCTATACCTATACCATAACCTATACCATGACATAGAGCTAGAGCTAGAGCTAGACCATGACCTAGACCATGACCTAGATATTGACCTAGACCATGACCTAGACCCCCTTAGCTCCATCTAAGTCTGGGCATAACCTATACTCGACCCATAAGCACCTCCACACTCGATCCCTAAGTGCACTATGCATATACCTCTTGTTAAATGTCCCACAACCCTTGCACCCAAATCTTGGTGCTCTAACCATTTCTCTATACTTCAAAACAATTTCAATCCTAAGCCCTTAGGTCTTAGTTGTCCCCAAATCCCTATACATATTTATTCATAAATATTTTTTGTCTACAATAAATTCTATATTCGTTGCATTAAGAGCATGCATGCACTCTTGTGACTTGAGATCCTTGAGGTTGTGTGCTCATCCCTCATCCCTACCCAGCAGGAATGCGTGCGCGTTCTTAGAATGCACATGTGCTTTAGTTCATGTGTTATAGGAACAAGTGTGCATTCCTACTAGGCATTTGTGTGTGCCAAGCACACTCCTCAACCTCATTTTTCTTAAAAAATTGAACAAACCTGACAGTTGCACGCAAAAATAACAATATCAAACATGTTTTTGTTCTTTTTATCTTGTTGTTTAATTCATAGAAAATTTTGTGCTATTGCAAGACAATTATGGGAAGAATCAGAAGAAAAATTTGTCCAAGTGGAAATGGAATTGTTGGTTGTATCTTCTTGTGTAATAGAAAGACAAAGTTGTTCAATTGGAATTGTTAGTTGTATATTCTTGTGTAATACCAAGACAAATTTGTCCAATTGGAATTGTTAGTTGTGTCTTCTTGTGTAATAGCAAGACAAATTTGTCCTGTTGGAATTGGAATTGTTAGTTGTGTTTTCTTTTGTGATACCAAGACAAATTTGTCCAATTGGAATTGGAATTGGATTTGTTAGTTGTGTCTTCTTTTTTGATACTAAGAAACATTTTTCCAATCAGAATTGGAATTGTTACTTGTGTCTTCTTTTGTGATACCAAGACAATTTTTTGGTGGGGTGCTTGGAAGCCAATTCTTCTCTTTAAACACGGGGAACCAACATAATCGAGATAGAAATTCCTAGAGGAAATAAATTCCCATTGAAAAGGTAGAAGAATAAAGAGAAAATAAAAAGTTATGTATGTCAAAGCATAGGCTTTCAGAAGAGGGAAATCCCATTTCTATTGAAATAGATGTCGTTTTTGTTTCTCTTCCATCACCACAAGAAAAACACAGAAGTTCGGTAGAGACCAATCCAATCAGTATCTCATTAATACAAGTTGTTGTGGATGACCAGATGATGGAGTATTTGCTTGGAGATGATTATACAATGGATGAAATTAGAGAGGAAATCTGTGACATCATTATGGTGAAGTTCTTATGGTGCAACCTCTTGTTGGATAGTCAGATGTTCCATAAAATAGTCATGGGCTTGTCCACTCTCCTCCCATAATTGATCCACCAATGATTGAAGGGAAAAGAACTGCAATGTTCTTAACTCTACAGTAGGGAGGTCAAGAGTGTTAGAATAGGGGTTCATCCTCCCTACCTATATTGAGTAGTGTGTGGTGAAGAACTCTTAAATGTATTCAGGTGGATGAAAGTGGTATAGCATCACTTGAAGTTAAATTACCTAATTGTTCTATTCATTATCATTCTTATAAAATCATTAAAGAATATTTTGAACCAAAATCTGATGCTGTTAAATGTCAATTATTTTTGTCTTTGTTAAAATATAGAAGTTTGACTGCTATTAGGATAATTTCAGGCATTAAAACAATCAAAATTTTATAAAAAAGTCATTATATTGTTAGAAACCTTGTGGCTTATTTTCAAAGAATTGGTAATAAATCTCATTCTAAAGACCGTAATGCAACCCGACGTGTCTTGTCACAATCAATTGTTAGCAAGATGACAAAAAAACATCATTTTCTCCAACAAACCTCTCATCTCATGAAATGCAATATCAAAACCCTTTTAAATTATTGTAATAGACGATATAGTCTCAACACAGGTGACCCAACAGATTTGTGGGCCCTCACTGGTAGGCTACCTTGTTCTGACATGAAGTTAACTGGAGCAGTTAAGGGACTAGTACAATATTTCTGGCATGAGAACACTAGGCCTTATTCCAACCAAAAAGATGTACTAAAATTGAGAAGGGGGTCTAGGGACCATGAACCCCATATTAAACACTTTCTTGACATTACACAGACATAATTGTATGAGAGATTCAGTACATTATCTAGTTCACTTAACTTGAGCCAAAGATCTTTCCATAAATGCAAGCATTGGTATATTCAAAAAAACACAATTCATAACACATGTTGTTATAGATATCACATTGAGTATGGTTATTATTATCACACACACAAATATACATTTCATGTACATTGCATAACACCATTTTGCAGGAATGCTTAGTTATATTGTCGTTGTCGTCATCTAGAGACTTTATTCAAAACATATTGTGTACAAGGCCATAGGTTTGTACATTTTATCAAAAAATATTACTTAGATGGGACATGCCTCAGGTGCGGTGAAATGGAATTACTAAGCAAGTGCATCCATGTAAGCAATAAGTATGAATTGGGGAGGAAGGGGGTTTCCTTGTAAAGCTTTAAATATGTCGCATATGATATTGATGGAGGGAAGGAAAGAAAAAATATACAGTTGGTGACTTCTCAAGTATGAGTATGTGACTTCATGAAGGACTTCGTCGAAAAGACATGACAATATGTTCAGCATGTCCATTTGGTTTGATGGCAGGATGATCATTTTAGAATATGCAAAGATACATTTCACGATGGTACTATTTTATCAATGGTTGATTTTTCTGAGAACTACAGCCTTCAACTATAAGATGAGATTCAAATACAATATTATCACTTAGAGCAGGTCACCTTAATTGTCCATATCACATACATGCATGGGTCATATAGTAACAAAGAAAACATAGTTATATCGAAGGAGTATCACTTCTACATAAGTGATGATCGGTGCCATGACTTAGCCTACATACAACATTGCTTTCAATTTTTTTACAATCAACTTAAGGAGAAGAAAATACAAATGGATCAACGTTGGATTTAGTCAGATGGTTGGGCAGGAAAGTTAAAAAATGCTCTTGAACTTCAATGGTTGTGTATGTTTCACAAAAAACTCAAGGTACCACACATTTGGAACGATTTCGAGTCCGAGAATGGGAAAGGGGATCATGATGGAGCATATGCATGCATAAAAAGAGTGTTACGTAGGAAATAAATGAAGTTCACAACTACTTCCCTCATTTGAGATGCAAAATATATTGTTCAATGGTGTTCTTTAGTAATGGGAGAGGGAACAAGAACCCATGAAGACCAATCACACAAGAAAGGACACGCACATAGATATTTTTGGGAGGTGGTTGATGTATATCAATCACAGTGGTATGAATGCAAATCAATCCAGGGCACTGGTCAGGGACTATAGATTTCGTGCATTAGTCAACTATCATTGATCTCCTATTAACTCGTTCTTTTTGTGACATTATTTGGTGCATTTTGGATCCAAGATATTATATTATTCCCTGTAATTTGTATTTCCAAGAAAATTTCTTATTATCATGATTTATTTTTTAAAATATTTATTAAATAGTATACATCGAATTTTTGATTCCTTGCTAGCTTGCTGATGTGATGTAATTCTCTTGGTGTATGTGATTTATTTTTCGGAATTATCAAGATTACAAAATTAATTAAAAAAAACAAATATCTAAACGATTGTTTGGGCGGACTGGAACTTGTTGCAATCGAGGTTGCAGTCAATGTCCTCATCTTCATATAGTCAATGGCTTGTCACTGTAGGGAAAGGAAGTCCACTTGACATGCTACATGGAGCCATCGCTTCATGCTCCACCACCCACAACATGAGCGTGCCACCACCATAAACCTACATACAATATTTCTAATAGATGTTCTCTAATAATATAGAAAGGTGCTCGTGATAATGATCGTGATAATGATCATGAATATTGTACAAGCTCTGGGAAACTTCATCGTGAATATAGAAAGGTTCTTGTGATAATGATCATGAATATATAAAGGTGCTCATGATAATGATCGTGAATATTGTACAAGCTCCGAGCAACTTCATCCACCATGCTCATTTCTACTAATAACACAGAGGCACAACACTTCGATTCCATTTTCTCCATCTCTTCCTTCATCACACTGTGCACATTCAAGAAATATGATGGCCAAGATCCATATTGACCCATGTACTTATTTGAAACAAGTGGAAACAATCATTATTCAAATGATAACATGGCCACAACTTCTCTACACACGAACACGACAATCTCCTTACGGGTATCATTAATCCTACAAATTCACCCATACTTCTAGAGCTCGCACTTGATACTGGAGCAGTGAACTGATATGGTGTAATGAAGACTTGAATGAAACAATCCATGCAACTTTTATCAACATTAAAAATGATTTCCCTACTTTGTTCTCCTAGAAACATAAATAATTAGGCATACAATCGTGCATAAACTAATAACTAAAGTGGATAAGAAATGAACTTATTGTTCAAGCGCATCCTGCAAATTGGAGGCAGTCACCTGAACCTCTTTCTTAATTGGGACTAATCCAAAACTAGGGAGGCAATAGTGGCATTGGTATTCGTCCCCGACCAATTCCCAGTCATCAAGTTGTGTGGGTCTAGCTGGTTAGTCATTTGAGTGGAATTCTCCCTTCTCAGCTTCCTCACAAACATATGTCGCCCCTTCCTTCCATGAAAATAATCTCTCCCTCCCTCTATTATCCTACCCAAACAAATACACATAGGAATTCAATTATAAGTGGCGTGAACTGTAGATAGTATTTCTATTGTACTCATCACACTCATCTGCCAATGCTATAAAATTCCACCCATTACCTATAATTAAATTCAATAGTAATCATTAAATATCAACTAAGGGACAAAAATGCTAAGGTTGAGTTTTAAAGTTTGTGAAGGAATTTCTTCACTTCTAAATTGGAATCCAATCCAAGAGATCAGGTTGCATTGATGGGAATGGATTTCTCTAGAATTTTAAACCTACATGCAAGCAATTGTAAACCATTAGAACTTATCATCTATTGTGCCCTCAAATTCAATCCGCTCTAACATTCAATCCATTGATTTATTATCTATTATGCACATGCACTCACACAACACCTTAGATGTCAGAAAAAAGGGAAAAAGGAAAGTTGAAGTGTAGCAATCACATATACTCAAATCCTCAGCATGTACTTATATAATCTTAATAAACACACTGACACAAAATGTAGAGCACATATGTGTAGGTTGTAGAGCACCTCATGAGAAATAAATCGATCAACATGGTAAAACCATTGAACCTGGGTGAAGGAGAATGAACATAGCAAGATGAAAACATTGAATGCGTTGTTTCCTCTTTATGTGTTCCATCACTCAGTGACAAGATCCAGATGAGAACTATTGTGCTCATCATTCATTTCTATGATCGATCAAAGTTCATAAAAAAATTGTATTTCTCGTCCAAACTGTCCTGAAGATTCAAGGTGGGGAATAGAGTAGCTATGGACAATTCTGTCATTTGGCATTGAGGAAGAGAAGTGGCAATCTAGATGATATGTGGAAATTAGAGTTTAAATGTGTCTATAAGATGATGAAAACAACTAACTAACATATTATATATAGTTTAACTTCACCTTTTATATAAGAAACGATAGTCGATATCCATCTTTGATTATGTGGATAAAACCAAAAAAAGGTGGCAAGTTTTAATACTTTTATATACTTCTTAATTGTTTAAAAAGTTTGTTCTGTAAACTTCCCATCATTTAAAAAGTTTGCATTGTTTTATTAAGTATTTCAAAAACTTCACATCATCTTAAAAGTTCACGGCATACATTAATCAAATGTTTCATCGCTTGTCTTGTTAACTGTCATAAATCAATTTTTCTTGTTCAAAACATTGATCTGAACCTTAAACTCAGTTTGACTTCTGTGTTTAATATTAAGATTGAATTCCTTGATCAATGCATGAAATACCTTGGTTTGTTTCTAAAAATAAATAGTTATAGAGTGAATGATTGGTTGTGGTTACTCAAGAAGGTTGAAAAGAGGATTTGGAATTGGACCTACAGATGGCTTTCGCTTGGAGGTAGACTAACCTTAGCTAATTCTGTTCTACAAATCATTCCAGTATATTGGGTCAGTCTTGTAAAACTTCCTATTTCCATACTTCACCGACTCCATCTTTTGATCAAAAATTTCATCTGGAAAGGGGGTAAGAAAGGAATTGGTCTTCATCTCACAAAATGGCAAAATATTGCCAAACCAAAAATCTGTGGAGGTTGGGGAATCAAACATATCTCTTGGTTTGCGCAGTCTTTGGTTGCAAAGTCTTGTTGGAGGGGTTTGTTTGGTTCAAATCTTTGGAATTTTTTCCTCTATAAAAAATATTTGAAAGGTTTAGATATTATTTTCTAGCTACACAGAGAGGAACACAATACTCAAGGCACGTCTATAATTTGGAAAATAATTATGGCCTCCCTTCCGATCATCAAGAGATGGCTTGCGTGGGAAATAGGTTTAGGAAATCGGGTTATCTTAAGCTGCGACCCCTTCATTGGCTGTAGTCCCAACTACAAGCTTTCTTTTCCTCTTCTCCAGGCTCTTAACAACTCCAATATTTACTCTTTAGCTCAAGCAGTTGATACTGTTGATAATGGAACTCTACAAAATTGGATGGAGTCTTTTCAGATCGGTATCTCATGTGAGATCAAAGGTGAATGGGATAAATTTTTTTCTAACTTAATATGCAGTGGCATTCATATAAAAAATTCAAATGATAAAATCATCTGGTCCTGGAATAGATCAACAGGTACAGTCACAGCGAAATGAGCTTATAAATCCATCTTATTTAATAATATTTCAGAAGAAAGGAAATGGTGGTATAAGGCAATCTGGGATTTGAAAATTCCGATCAGATTGATTTTCTTTATGTGGTTGTGTTTAAAGGACTGCATACGTGCTGCTGTGAATTATCAAAAAAGAGGAGGTATTGGTCCTACGGTTTGCAATCTTTGCTTAATGAATGAAGAAAATACTACACAACTTTTTGGGGAGTGTCCAAAAGACAAAATATTTGGTCTGAAGTGATCAAATTCCTGAAGATTGACAGTGAATGGAAGTGCCCTACTATAGAAGAAAACTTGAAACACTGGTTCTTTCAGTTTCCAAAATTAAGACATCCCTTTTCTGGTCTTTTCGGGCATTTGGAAATTTAGAAACAAAATCTTGTTTGAGAATTGGAATAGAATGGCCCCAATGATTGTCATTAAAATTATCCTTTCTTTCAAAGATTTCTCAGTCAAAGAAGATGAATATAAATTGGGTTTTATCCTAAATCCAATCGATTTTTTTTATGGTGCAACTGAAGATAATATTTATGGAATTGGAATATATATAAAAATATCCTATGGTCATACAGTCAAAACACATTTTGCTGGAGGTATTGGAAATAATATGAAAGCAGATCTCATGGGACTTTGGGGACTCCTACTACTCTCTTCATACTTTTCTATAAATAATATGATGGCTACAGGAGACTCTAAAGTCACTATCAATTGGATAAATTCCAAATCCAATTTGAATTTAATTTATCTCAACACCTGGAAGGAAAAGATCAAATGCTTAAAGAATGGATTTGAATCTATCAAATTCATGCACATTCATAGACAGTACAACAAAGTTGCAGAAGGTTTATCTAAGAAGGCACTCAAAGACATTTATGGTTGACTTTCCTATGAGGAAACTGTTGTAAACACATGAAAATTTTACATTTTCTAAGTGTGGAACTACTCAGAAACACCTTTTTTGAAAATTTTAGTTTGACATTTTATATATGCTACACTGTATAAGTGTGGAAGGAAGGAAAGACTGCACTTCCTTTTTTGATCGATACTTTCTAGATCCATCTGTAATAAAAAGTTTCATTTGATTCTAATAGAATAACAATGAAACTATTTTTTTCTCGTGAAAAAAAAGTATTCCACAAACTTCCCATAATTTTAAAAGTTCGTGTGATTATATGCTAATTTAAAGGAAATAAAAGATGAGCTTTGATTTTTTCTTGGGTTATAATATTTAACATTGAATTTTTCTTCGTTTATAATATTAAACATGGAATGATGAGTCAATAATTTTTTTTTCTTGGTTTATAATACTAAACTTTGAATGATGAATCAAAAATTAAATATCTCTTTCATCGTGGAATGCAAAAATAATCCTTAATCTTTTCTTTGAATGATGAATGAATAGTTAAATATATCTTTGATCATGGAGTGTGTTAGGTGTTTTATATGTACTAAAAAAAGACACTAAACTACCCTCAATTAAATTGTCAACCCGGGGTAAGTAAACTTAGAGTTGTAGCAAAATATATGCCAAAGGTAAAAATGTTGGTAGGAGTGTAGACTAACTAAGGAAAGAAACTATCTAGGGCTACTCTACTCAAGCAAACCTATCTAATGAACAAACCCTACTAAGAAAATTGAAACTAGGTAACCTAAGTACTTTTGGGCCAAGGACTGATGGATAGTTCCTAAGAAAGCGAATGAAAACTCTATGTAAAGCAAACTAGTTCATGACAGTAAGAAAAGGTAAACTACTAAGCATACTAAGCAAATGATGAAAGCAAACTACCTTTAACTTGCCAACCTATATTCAATGAGCAACTACCCTATGAAAGCAAATAAATAAGCAAGTGAGCAAAAAAACTTATCTAACCTATTAAAGAAAATAGACAAGCAAGAAAAAACACCTAACTAACCTATTAAAGAAAATAGACAAGCAAGCAAAAACACCTAACTAACCTATTAAATCAAATAGACAAGCAAGAAAAAGCATAAAGCAAAAGACAAGTAAGCAAAGACTTCTCATTGAACAACTACATAGCCTAAGAGGTAAGTGAACTAAATGCCTAATGCAAAACTATTTCTCTTGTGTGAAACGAAATTTAAATGCTCAATGCAATGCATGAAAGGAAATCTATTCTATTGAAAGCAAGAGAGACTACCAACGAAACTTATAAAAACAAGAAACTATCTCTTCTAACTTATGAAAGCAAGAAACTAACTTTAACCTATGAAACACTCAAACGTAATGTTGGTGGTTGTGCGAATGCCTTCGGTGGTGACGGATGATATCGCGATGACACTTAACCACAAAGGACAGTTCTAATGGTATAAGCTCAATACTAATTTCAATGGTGAAATGAAAGGTGTGAAGTAAACAGTGCAATGAAAACTTAGCCATGATAAAAGTAATGTTAAATACCCTACATATTCATGTATAAACCATCAACATCATGATGAGATCATCATTATCTAATTAAGAAATTCAATTGCATCTTAATCTATGAAAGAAAATTGCATGAAAGGAAACTATACTATGTCTAGTTTAATCATTCAAGCTATGATAAGAAAATGACTGAAAACAGAAATTTAAAACATGATATTAAAAAGTGAATTGACAATTACATTTAACCAATAACTAAGCAAGTGAAATATATCTAAAACTGAAGTAAGCAAGCTATGATTCAAAAACTGGAAGCAAATCTATCCATCCATCAATCTTTGTCATAAGAAACTCAAATTAAAACTATGCTCTGTTCTAATTAAAAATATGTTCTAAGCTTGACTGTAAAAATATAAAAGGAAGCACAATTTATCATCTAACTACATGCGGGGTTAGTATAGTTAGAGAGAGACTTTTTAATTGCACACAGAATTAGTAAAGAGACTTGGCGTTAGTATGGAGACTTGCAAGCCTTTTCTAATCTACAAAATTAACACATACTAACACATATCATCATCTAACCTGCAAAAGAGAAGTAAAACAATAAGCTGCAGCAAACTAATTAGCACAATAAAATTATACATGTACAAAAAATAAAAAGAGAGCAATTTAAATTAGGAAATGAAAATGAAGGCATTGGGGGGTCAACAATAGGCTTCTTTTGGTCTTTGTTCTTGGTCTTTGTTCTTGGTCTTCTTCCCCAATGAAGAAGTAGGAATATCAACAAGCTTTTGGTATTGTTCCGGCAAAGAGGGAGTTTGGAGTTTTTGGAGAGTGAGCTTGGATGGAGAGATAGTTTTTAGGCTAAGTGGATTTTTTCCGGTCTTAACTGTCAAGTGAGGATTTGGAAATTGGTAGATAAAGGCATCCCAACTTTTCCCCTGTTTCTCTAGTTCGGTAAGAACGAGGAGTTTGATCAAACCATGGTGGAAGAGACTATTATGGGGGTTGGTCACATTTTTCCTCACTTGAGAGGACATTTTCTCCAATCTTTTGAGAAAATAAAAAGGGAAGTTTAAAGGTTTAATGAACAGAAAATGAGCCAACAATCTAAAGTGATAAGCTTTGAAGGTGGAGTATCTACCTTCACATGTAATTAACCATGTGATGATGATAAGGGGATTGACCAATTCTGGCTTTATCCACTCCTTTGCATACCCTTTCGCTCCTGAAATGCTCTCGAATTCGAGCTTAAACACCCTATTGTAACTTGAGCGCGACAATTGATGATTCTTGAACCACCTATCTCCCATTCTTGGAAGTTTTGTTGCAGCAACAATTGACTCTTTTGTGACTGCAAAATTGAGAGACCCTACATGTGCTATCCTGCCATCAAAACCAACTGCAAATTGCATAGAAAGACCGTCATCATGGCCTTGAAAACTTGACATAAATGGACCCCAACCAACATGCAAGAACACTTCCCTACACTGTGCGAATTCTAGAATGTCAAACAAGTCTGCATAGGAGGAGGGTTCGTATCGCTTGGACATTGTGACAGGGTTTGAATTCACCAAGCAAGGGAGAAATCGAGCCACACAGAGACACGAATTGGGCATGGTTTGAGTGCAATTGGAATAGAGGGAAAATTTTACCAAGCAAGGGTGCAAACAGGCCAAGAAATGGCACGAGTTTAACACAGTCTGAGTGTGATTAGAACAGAGGGCGAATTCGACAGAGGTTGGGCGTGATTTCTTAATGTAGGGCAGAGAAAATGACAAGGGAAAATGAAACACTAGAGTGCCCAGCCTGATTTTGGATGTTCTTATGGTGGAGTACGTTGCCCACATGTGCGTGCAAGCTGCCATGTGTGGGAGATTCAAATTTGATGGCAAGATTGGGAGAAATGGAGTGGTGAATGTCCAAGTCTTTTGACTTGGACATTTGATCATAACCATATGAGGCATCTTTTAATCAATGCCTGTAACAATTTAATTGAATGTAATTGAATTCTAGTTCCCTGGAATCTAGGATAGCTACTGGTATGCAATACAATGGCACTTCAAACAACACTTTAAACGGCATTGCATCCGACACCTCATCCAGTACTTCATCTGGTACTCTTGTGTTAAGTGCATTTTCACCTCCTTTAATGGACAACCTGCAATTTTGAAGTATTTTTTTGACAACCATAGTGGTTAATGAGCAGAGGCAGAGTGCTCCATGCTTACTCATTCTTCTTGTATATGACATATAGTGTCAAAACCTATAATGAACGAGTTATAGCAAGCATAAAACATGTATTGTCAAACCTACAATATGCATCTTGTAATGGAAGATAACCAATAAATAATGGTTTGTTAAGCATGAGTTCAGTAATGTATAGCACAGAGGAATTAAGCATTTAAAAATAACATGATTATCAATGTAATAACCTGTATCATGGTAATAATACAAAAATTCTTGCAAAAACTCCTTTCTCTAGGCAATGATCATTTGTCAGCTCATGAACCCCTCCCCCACACCTAAGTATTGTGACACCTCACAATCAAAAGTATAGGAAACTAGTCAATATCCCCCAATAGCCGAAGATTTACAATATGTCAAGTGTAAAGATGAAATTTCATAGATTGGTCCGACAAGACAGTTAGGAGATGGCCCCACCTATAGGATAAGAGATCCTATATATAGATAAGAAGAGGTAGTCAAGAGAGTTTCAAGATAGTCTTAGATTCATTCCCCGATGGCAAGTTTATGAGATTCATACTTCATTGCAGCTTTGTCTGCAAGTAATGTCGTACATCAGGACAAGTTTAGATTTATTATTTACTTTTGTCAGATCATCATCCTCGCCAGGTAGAATGCCACACTACCAGCAAGTCTGTTCAGTACTCCAGCGGGTTTACCTAGTCATACCACAGGCCAGTACCTGCTGCAAGCATACCTGTTCAGTATCCCAACGGGTTAGCCTCTTAAAACCTCAGAGATTGGCCCTCCATCCTTTAATATTTTATTATAAGATTGCTTATGCAAGAAGATGGGGAACAACTCTAAAACAACTTTTTTTTTTTTTTAATTGGGATGGTGTTTATGTTAGAGGATGACTTTCCATTATATTGTTTAGTGGTTGTCCCGATGTAAGGGGTACTTAAGTGGACGTGGCCTATCTAAAGATATGATATAATCAAGATATTTAGTGTGTAGTGGATGGTACCATCGAGAAAGAACAGAAAGGTATCTCTAGGTGTTACCCATGATTTTGGTCGTCATGATGATGTATTGATGATGGTGTACTCAGGCTCTTCATAAGAACTTTTACCTGAGAAAAGTTACTTTCATCTCTTCCAAGAAAACTCATTTTTGAAGAGGGTTCGCAGGATGCTAGTATATTTGGCTGCAAGAATGACCCATTCTCGCAGGCTGCCTTAAGCCAGGGTGCGAACTTCTCGCACTGTGTTGAACTTCTAGGGTGCAAACTCTTCCTAAAGCAAGGAAAAAGATGAATTCTCGAAGCTTCTAGAAGAATGGGTTGGCATTCGAATGGTTATACTAGTACTGGATTCCCTAATATGTTGGGATCATTCTTATCCAAGTAGCTAATTCATTCTCTCCTATATATTGAGTGAATTCTCATGGAAAAGGTTAAGCAAGATTCATTGGAGAATTAGTGAAAGAATTGTGTGAAGGACTGAAGCTACAATAGCTTGGAAACTCCAACAAATTTATCCAAAGGAGTTGATCTTCTTCATGCAAGGGAGCAAGTGTGTGTGTCGGAGCCAAGGGCCATCGAAAGGAAGTTTGCAACATCAAGGCTCAGGTTGTAATCTTTACTTTCCATTAATATGATACAGTAACATGTCCCGTTCCCATAAATCTATTTCCACTTTATTGTATAACTCCTTGATCATATACATAGATTGACTTTTGAATAGATTGTGCTTTCTTCACTTTGGTTGGTTTGTGTTGTCTTGGTCTTGGCTACACGAGAGCACTAGAGTGAAGCAGGAGAAACAAAGACCATAGGAAGTGATAATAAGGTATGTTCTTTGTTATTGCCTCCTATTTAATTCAATGGTTAGAATCTAGGGAAAGAGTCATGTTTTGTCTTGCTTTGTTCTAGATCCAGGTGGATCTAGGGAGATCAGTTAGTGTCCGCACTTACGGATTTATCCAATAACAAAATTGGTGACTCCGCTGGGGAGCAATCCCATTTTTTCTGTGGCTTTTGGTATTTTTCTGTGGCCATTTTCTCTTGCTTCATTTTTCTCCTTTCCTGTCAATCTCTGAGTCTTCAAGATATCCTGATAGACACTCTGGGTCCAGAGGTCTTTTTAAATTTTTCTTCATTCTCCAGAATTTTGATTATGTTCGGATATTCTCGCACTGCACTTCATTGCAGCCTGCGAGAATTGGTAGGGTTCACATTCTGCCTTTAAGGTTCAATGCGAGGTTCTCGCATCCTGTTCAAGGGTCACCTACGAGAATCAATGATTCTCGCATTGTGTAATACTACCAGCCTGCGAACTCATTTTTTTCAAAATTTTGGATTTGAGTTTTGGCATCTTCAACTGCCCAGATCAATCTAGGTGCCTTAAAAGAGTCTATTGGACCATTGATTGATGTTCTTCTTGTCTTCGTCTTCGTGCACGAATAGTCTTAGGATTTCAAAGGCTCTTCCTGTCACTTGTTCTTGACTTTCATTTCTTGAATTTTCATAGCAAAACTATCCTCACTGATTTTGGAATCTACATGTGCTTGATTGGTTAAGGACCGGCGATCGATTGAAAGTTGAGTTTTCTTGGTCTTTATCATTTGCTTATTGTTTGAAAGATCATTTTTCTTATGCAATTGAAAAGACTAGTTTGGGTTTCTTTGTTTTAACAAAGTTCATTACTGCTTTTAGTGAAATTTTTGAAACAAAAAGATTTAATTTCTT
>SNQJ01S0023335.1:87855-120629 GCA_010110895.2 Picea sitchensis | reverse complement strand
AATGGTTATCCTAGTACTGGATTCCCTGATATTTTGGGATCATTCTTATCCAAGTAACTAATTCATTCTCTCCTATATATTGAGTGAATTCTCATGGAAAAGGTTAAGCAAGATTCATTGGAGAATTAGTGAAAGAATTGTGTGAAGGACTGAAGCTACAGTAGCTTGGAAACTCCAACAAATTTATCTAAAGGAGTTGATCTTCTTCATGCAAGGGAGCAAGTGTGTGTGTCGGAGCCAAGGGCCATCGAAAGGAAGTTTGCAACATCAAGGCTCAGGTTGTAATCTTTACTTTCCATTAATATGATACAGTAACATGTCCCGTTCCCATAAATCTATTTCCACTTTATTGTATAACTCCTTGATCATATACATAGATTGAATGTTGAATAGATTGTGCTTTATTCACTTTGGTTGGTTTGTGTTGTCTTGGTCTTGGCTGCACGAGAGCACTGGAGCGAAGCAGGAGCAACAAAGACCATAGGAAGCGATAATAAGGTATGTTCTTTGTTCTTTCCTCCTATTTAATTCAATGGTTAGAATCTAGGGAAAGAGTCATGTTCTGTCTTGCTTTGTTCTATATCCAGGTGGATCTAGGGAGATCGGTTAGTGTCCGCACTTACGGATTTATCCAATAACACTAGGCTCAACTCACTTTCTTATTTTGTAATTATGATGATGTTTCCATGACTAAATTCTAATGAGACCTCCCTGTTACACTTTGATAAAGACACATGACTTACTTACTCAGGTTTCTTGGAAAAACTATACGAGAGACCTCTAGGCTTGATAGTTAAGGTATCACTTCCTTATATAGTGGTGAAGAGTTTCAAGAGAAACTGCTTTAGAATGCCTTAAAAAATGAGAATGTTTGCAAAAATATGGCTAACTACAGTAAGTCAATATTCATTTGATTCTTTAGCAGACACAAAATTCAAGTATAACAATGTTTTGAAGAAAGATCTTGAAATTGTGTACTCCTAGTGAAATAAATACTTACAGAAATATCTAGAATTGCCTTATTAACAAAATGCAAAAACTATTTACACATATACAGTAGGAAACTCAGAAAAAATTTGAAGAACAAGGGGGAACTTCCCCATCTACTAAGGCCAGTGCCTTGTCAGCTGACATGACATGTAAAAAATCTTCTTTGGAGATGGGCTTATGATAAAACTTAAGTCGATGTCCATTTACCACAAAGGAGACATGTCCATCGTCAATTGTTTTAATTTTTACAGCTCCATTGTCATATACAGTGTCTACCTCGTAAGGGCCCAACCAACAGGTGGTAAGTTTGTCTTTGAAGGTTTTGAATCGAGAATCAAACAATAGAGCCCAATCACCAGGTTGGAAGTGTTTCTTTTTAATAAACTTGTCATGCCACTTGCTCCTTTGGTTTTGGACTAATATCGTCCATTGGATGGCCTCTTGCCTGATTTCATCCAACTCATTCAATTGTAGGGCTCATTGCTTCTGAGCCTCATCCAGGTTCAATCCTAATTCTGTGGAAATATGGAAGGTCCTTACTTGGAATTCTATTGGTAAAAGTACTTGTTTCCCGTACACTAGCTCATAAGTGGTATGCCCAGTGGTATTTCTCTAGGTAGTTCGGTATGCCCACAAAGCCTCTGGGAGCCTATCAGCCCAATCTCGGTGATGTAACTGAACAGTCTTGGTCAAGATGTCTTCCAGAACTTTGATTGTGGATTTTACCTGGCCATTGGCTTGTGGGTGGTATGGAGAAGATTTACAATGTTTAATCCCATATTTCTCTGTTAGCTCTTTCATCATCCTGGAAGTAAATTGAGTGCCTTGGTCGGTAACAATTTCACGAGGGACACTGAAGTGGGTAAAGATGTCTTCATAGATAAATTCGACAACAGACTTCTCTGTGGCCCTGAATAGGGATTTTGCCTCTACCCATTTGGTGACATAGTCCATAAAAACCAAGATATAATTCTTCCTATGGGACATGGGTGAAATTGGTCCTACAAAGTCGAGGGCCCATTTTTCGAAGGGTTCTATCATAAATTGGGCCTGCAAAAGCATTTCATCATATGATGTAGGTCTATCTATCCTTTGGCAACTATCACAACTTCTCACATATTTCGCAACATCTTTGAAAATGCTAGGCCAATAGTAACCTGAATGTAGCGCGTTATATGTTGTACGTTTGTCAGAGAAATGGCCACCACATGGTCCATCATCACAACTTCATAGTATTTCAGGTACCTCGTCCTCTCAGACACATCTACGAATAATCAAATTAGGACCTGTGCGAAAAAAATCATGACCAACCCAAGAGTAATTAGCACTCTGTGTAATAATTTTCCGCTTTTCATGAGGTGACAAATGAGACAGTAACTTCCTAGTAGTCAGATAGTTTTTCATATCTGCAAACCATGGGGTATTGACAGAGAGGGAAAAGAGGTGCTCATCTGGGAAACTATCATCTACAGGGATGTCATCATCCTCATTCTTTATTTGGAAAAGAAAGTCAGCTACTACATTATCCTTTCCAAGTCAGTCAAGCACAATAATATTAAATTCTTGCAATAACAAGAGCCACCTAGTTACTCGACCATTAGTTATAGGTTTATTCATGAGGAATCTAATGGCGGAATGGTCGGTGTGTACAAATACTTCATAGACTGTAATGTAATGACAAAATTTGTTAATAGCATGAACAACTGCCAAGAATTCCTTCTCGGTGACTGTGTAGTTCAACTCGACAGGGGACAAGTTCTTGCTTATAAAATAAATGGCATAGGACTGTTGGTCTTCTTTCTTCCCTAATACCCCTCCTATTGCGGTGTCGGAGGCATCAGTGGATATATGAAATGGGAGAGTCCAATTAGGCCCTCTAAGAACTGGTGCCACAGACAACTTAGCTTTTAGGGTTTCGAAGGCAGTTTGACACTGCTCAATCCAAACAAAATCAACATCTTTTATCAATAATCCAAACATAGGTGCAACAATCTTTGTAAAATTTTCAATAAACTACCAGTAATATCCAGCATGTCCAAGAAAGCTTCTCACCTCTTTCTGAGAGTGGGGGGTGGAAGTCTAATAATGACCTCAATCTTTGCAGGATCGAATTTAATTCCTTCATATGAAACATGATGTCCTAGAACCACTCCTTCAGTTAGCAACATTTTGCATTTTTCATGACTTAGGGATAGGTTCATTTCCTGACATCTGATGATGACCTTTTCTAAGTTGTCTAAGGCTTCCTGGTAAGTGTTTCCATAAACTGTGAAGTCATCCATGTAGACCTCCACACAATCATGAATACGATCGAAAAATATCCCTAATACTACTCATTTAAATGTGGCAGGAGCATTACACAATCCAAATGGTAAGACCCTATAGGCATAGGTGCCCCAAGGACAAGTAAAGGTAGTCTTGTCCTGGTCCTCGGGTGCTATAAGAATCTGTTTGTACCCATTGTACCCATCTAGAAAGGAGAAATACTTCTTTCTGGACAAGGTATCTAGAACTTGGTTTATGAAAGGAAGAGGAAAGTAGTCTTTCAGAGTGGCCTTATTGAGTTCTCGGAAATCAACACAAATTCTCCATTTCCCGGTCACTTTCTTTGGAACCACTACTATCGAGGATACCCACTTACTGTCGAAGATGGGATAGATAAATCTGACATTTAAGAACTTTTCGATTTCCTCCTTGACTATGTCTTTGAGTGTTGGGTTCATCCTTCTCTAGGGTTTCCTAAAAGGTGTTACTTCCCCCTAGGTGTATATATGATGGATGCATGTGTCAGGGTGTATGCCCTTCATGTCAGTGTATTCCCATGCAAATGCTCATGTTTGTTCTTTAAGGATATCTACTAACTGTTTCTGTTGGTCTGTATCTAGCCCGAAGTTTATATGTAAAAATTTCCCTGGACTAATCTCGTAGGGAATAGTATAATACACGGCAAACTCATCTATTTCGAAAATAAAAGATGTCGAAGAAAAAACAGATGGATCTAATTGTTCTTGAAATTCTTCACCAAACATGTACGCAAATTGGGGAAAAGACTGTGGAAAATCCACACATGTAATAGCAAAAATAAATTGGTTTAGCACATTTTCTGGTGTATGCTCCTGAAGTGCCCTTGCATGGTCACTAGGCAATACGGGTTCTTCCTAGTCTTCATTCTCGTATGGACATTCAAGCCACCATAGATTCTCCATAATAGGTTGAACTGGAGGGTAAATGGTGAGCTTCTAGATAGAGAGACCATTCGAGATGGTCATTTCTCCTTCTCTACAACCAATAAATGCATTGGTTGTGGCTAGCCAAGGTCTTCCCAAAATAACAGGATGGCCTCGGGCAGGATCCTTTGAATGAATGATAAGAAAATCTATGGGGTACTCCCATGAGGCTAGAGTAACCATGACATCATCTAAAATCCCTTCAGGTATAGCCCTAGTCTTATCTGCTAATTCCAAAATGGTTGGGATAGGCCGAAGAAGAGGTTGTAACAGTAATTGTTCCAAGGTAGTAGCGATCATAACATTGATGGTTGCCCCTAGGTCTATGAGAGTTTTTCCGATGGAGACCTTCTTAATGGTTATGGTCACTACGGGGTTTCCTGGATTCCCATACTTTGCTAGCTTTGGCTTCTTTGATATGTACTGAGAGAGTCCTCCTACCAAATGTATTGTAGGAGGGTCATTTTGCTTCCTACATGGCTTCTTGATACACAATTATTTGACTACCTTACTATAGATTGGAATGTCTTTAATGGCTTGAAGCAGAGGAATCTTGACACAAATGTTTTTCAATTCATTCAAAATGTCAAATTCCATTCGGGTGGTAGGTTTCTCGATTACCAATCGGTCTGGATATGGAGGGACCTTCGTAATTTTTGAAGGTTCATTTTGGGGAAGCTTAGGTTCTTGATTCTTCGGGATAATAACATATTCCCACCTAGTGTCATCCGTGGGTTGTTGGGTGGTTTCTTCTTCTTCTTCTTCCTAGATGACTACTGAAGGTCTCTGCCTATCTAGAACTTTTCCCGATCTTAGTTGCATTTCCTGTAATGGAATAGGAGTAATGACATATGTCGGGAAGACATGCATCTCAACATTGTTAAGAGGTTGAGGGGGCTTATTATTGGGATTCGTCACTGGCTATGCCGGTAATAGTGTCGGTTTTGGGGAGCTTGCATTTTGATATTGGAGTGGTTGTTGTTGTGGGATAGGAGGTAAAAGTGGTGGAACAAAACCTGGCAAAGGCTGCAGAGTGTTTGATGAGAATTGAGGATAAGGATGGTTGTACATAGGGATAGGTGGAGCTTGGGGGTTTCCTTGGTTGTGTTCTCCCCTTCATCCTTGAATCCAAGGATGTTGGTACTGAGTAGACCAGTTTTTCCAACCTGGTGAATTCCACTTCTGTTGTTGATAATAGGGTGGAACTTGGGACTGCAGATCTAGGTATGTGGGTTGATTCTTATGCTTCCATGGCCTCCTAGTTGCATAAGAAGACTCCCCAGGATCTCCAATACTATATATGGCTAATAAACTGAGCAATCATGGACATTTTTCAGTCACATGGTATTCTATACAGAAGCCACAAAATGAAATTTTATCTAATGGGCACTCCCTTGAGGAATGCTTCCTCCTGCATCTTGGGCAATATATGCTCATTGTTGCATTTTCCTCCTCCTGTTTCTTTTTGAGTTTAAGGGTATCCAACTGAGAACCTATTGTGCTTAATATGTCAGTCTTAAAGTTTTCTAAAAGGCTCCCTATCTCTACTCTCATAATACCACCTGAACTAATTGGTTTTAAGCTTCTATTGTAAGGGTCCCAAACATTCTTTCCTGTTTTGGCTCTACTCCTTGAGTAGTTTTTACACATTTCACATATTTCAGCAAATGGTTTATGAGAGATGTCACCTAATGCCATCAAGTTAATCACCTCTAGATATTCTTCTGAAATTCCCTTAAGGAAAAGAGCCGTAACTGCATCCTTTGGGAGGTCATGGTATTTTGACTTTTGGGAGATATAACCAAATCTTTCCATATAGTCTTCAAGGGTCTCATCTTCTAACTGTTGGACTTTAAATATGTCATTACGAGACTCTTTGGTCTTGCAGTAGTCTTGGTACTTCTTAAGAAAGATGTCTTTCATGGATTCCCAAGACCTAATGTTGTATTCTCCCAATCCCATGAACCATCTTAATGCAGAGTCTTTGAGGGTGATAGGAAAGAGTTTTAATTTATGGGCATCTTGCACATAGTTGTATCTCCTACACAAGATGTCAAATTCAAATAGGAAGGTGTTTGGATCTTCACTGTTTTTACCATAAAAGGTAGGCAGTGCAGAGAGAGGAATATTCTTCATGTTGACATTTGGAGTGGTGTCTAAAATCGAAAACCCGAAGGTAGTTTCGGTTTGGTTTCCAGTTTCTTCTTCCTCTCTGTGTCTAACATTATTATGGTCCTCCTCATCACCCATATTTGCTTGGTTTCCAAAAAGAGAGTACCTAAGTGGTTTTATCTTTGAAGAGAACAAGGTTTCCCTTTGATGAAAAGGTCTTCCTACTGATTGGATGTCTGAGACTCTACTCGAGCCGGTTGAGATTATCGGTGCCAAAGTTTCTGTGTCAATTTGAGAGATAATTACATTGACTGAGCTACCAAACAAAAGCTTCACCTGTTCAGGGTCTATGATGTCTTTAAAATTAGAGTCCCCTGGTGGTTTAAAAGCAAAGGTTGTATTGTTTGGTTCTGTGGAAGAACCGAGTGGTCTTGCCTCATGTCCTAATATGATTGATGCTTCAATTTCTTGTTCTATAGTGCTCCCTGTGTTAGTCCCTTCAGAGACTATTTTATCTCTTTGGGTCGAGCTAGCTCCTATTTTTCGATATCAGTCTGTGGATTTTGTAAGAGGAACGTTCCTTCCCCCAAAGAGATCGGAAGGAACCTTGGTTGAAAGGTCTAATTTTGATTTAATGTATCTACCTTGTGGGTCTCTAGGCCTATTCATGAAAGAAAGCAAAAATGAAAAGAAAAAGCTACCATTTGATCCCTAGGTCTATTCATGAAATCAAACAAAAAGAAAAACTACTATTGGGTTTGGGGGAACCTTCTATAACAGATGTGCAGGTTCTTACCTTTCGTCTTAAAGTTCCCCCGCCACCAAACTAATGCTAAAGTCTAAGGATGATCTAATTCCTAATTACTTCTTGCCTTAACACAACTCCCCGGCAACGGCGCCAAAATGTTAGGTGTTTTATATGTACTAAAAAAGACACTAAACTACCCTCAATTAAATTGTCAACCCGGGGTAAGTAAACTTAGAGTTGTAGCAAAATATATGCCAAAGGTAAAAAGGTTGGTAGGAGTGTAGAGTAACTAAGGAAATAAGATATCTAGGGTAAATCTACTCAAGAAAACATATCTAATGAACAAACCCTACTAAGCAAATTGAAACTAGGTAACCTAAGTACTTCTGGGCCAAGGACTAATGGATAGTTCCTAAGAAAGCGAACGAAAACTCTATGTAAAGAAAACTAGTTCATGACCGTAAGCAAAGGTAAACTACTAAGCATACTAAGCAAATGATGAAAGCAAACTACCTTTAACTTGCCAACTTACATTCAATGAGTAACTACCCTATGAAAGAAAATAAATAAGCAAGTAAGCAAAAGCACCTATCTAACCTATTAAAGAAAATAGACAAGCAAGCAAAAACACCTAACTAACCTATTAAAGCAAATAGACAAGCAAACAAAAGTGCCTAACTAACATATTAAATCAAATAGACAAGCAAGCAAAAACATAAAACAAAAGACAAGTGAGCAAAGACTTCTCATTGAACAACTACCTAGCTTAAGAGGCAAGTGAACTAAATGCCTAATGCAAAACTATTTCTCTTGCGTGAAAGGAAATTTAAATGCTCAATGCAATGCATGAAAGGAAATCTATTCTATTGAAAGCAAGAAAGACTACCAACTAAACTTATGAAAACAAGAAACTATCTCTTCTAACTTATGAAAGAAAGAAACTAACTTTAACCTATAAAACATTCAAACGTAATGCCGGTGGTTGTGTGGATGCCTTTGGTGGTGACGGATGATATCTTGTTGACACTTAACCACAAAGGACAATTCTAATGGTATAAGCTCAATACTAATTTCAATGGCGAAATGAAAGGTGTGAAGTAAACAGTCCAATGAAAACTTAGCCATGATAAAAGTAATGTTAAATACCCTACATATTCATGTATAAACCATCAACATCATGATGAGATCATCATTATCTAATTAAGAAATTCAATTGCATCTTAATCTATGAAAGGAAATTGCATGAAAGGAAACTATACAATGTCTAGTTTAATCATTCAAGCTATGATAAGAAAATGACTGAAAACAGAAATTAAAAACATGATATTAAAAAGTGAATTGACAATTACATTTAATCAATAACTAAGCAAGTGAAATCTATCTAAAACTGAGGTAAGCAAGCTATGATTAAAAAACTGGAAGCAAATCTATCCATCCATCAATCTTTTTCATAAGAAACTCAGATTAAAACTATGCTCTGTTCTAATTAAAAATATGTTCTAAGCTTGACTGTAAAAATATAAAAGAAAGCACAATTTATCATCTAACTACATGCAGGGTTAGTATAGTTAGAGAGAGACTTTTAAATTGCACAGGGAATTAGTAAAGAGACTTGGGGTTAGTATGGAGACTTGCAAGCCTTTTCTAATCTACAAAATTAACACATACTAACACATATCATCATCTAACCTGCAAAAGAGAAATAAAATAGTAAGCTACAACAAACTAATTAGCACAATAAAAATATGCATGTACAGAAAATAAAAAGAGAACAATTTAAATTAGGAAATGAAAAATAAACATGAAGACAGTTACCAGACTACTAGTGGGCCCCACAACAAGTCGTGGTCACTCTCTAAAAGAACAACATGACCTCATCAGGCCAAATTCACCATAAAAATCCAAAAACACAGTTTTGACACTATTCGGCAATGTAAAACTAGAAACAGAGCAAAATCGTTTTTCTGGAAATTCTAATGTTTATGCTACTTGGTTAACAATCTAATGAGCATCCTATTGGTATTTATAAGCTTACAACCCAGGTGGTCGACCAAAGGAGGGTCGAACCACCTCTAAATTCGGCAAATTACATTAAATGCATCCATAACTAACAAAATGGAGGAACCCAATGATCACCCTCTTTGGACAACTGAAATCGAGTTTTCTTGAGCTCAGTAGCTGGAGGGGGCTATAACAAACAAAACCCATGTGCTTGATTTGTCCACCACTGGCCGCCAATACCATAACCGCCAACTTACCTTGCGTTTTTGTGCAATACTGGGTGTCGTAACGAGTGTCGGATCAAGTACCGGAACAAGTGCTGGATCAAGAGCCGGAACAAGTGTCGGACCAAGAAACATGGTGCATTTTGCCCTGTAACAGCAGAAAAACATGAATTAACTCTTGGAAACCATAAAATATGATAAATTAAACTTGATTGAATCACAAAACACGAATTATACGTACCTCATGCCGATTGTATCATTTTACCATAAAATTCTTCAAAAANCAGCAGAAAAACATGAATTAACTCTTGGAAACCATAAAATATGATAAATTAAACTTGATTGAATCACAAAACACGAATTATACGTACCTCATGCCGATTGTATCATTTTACCATAAAATTCTTCAAAAAGCTCCTTTGAAAGACAAAAAACGCATATATACCTATGGCAAAAAGTGTATAATAACGTCATGAAGATGATCATATCTTAGGCCCAACGGAGTGTACAAGTAAACGGGCACTGCATATATTGTAAACAAAGTACCTTTGGAACTTTCATATTTTGGTATGGAATAATGTTGTAAGTGCAATAATAACTCTGAGATTTGTGGTGCAATGATAATAAACTGAACTAAGAGATGAATGTGATATATTTTCATAAAAGCAAGATAGCATTTACTAATTTGGTTGGAACATAATGTTTTTACTAAGAAAGTGTTTCTTAAACCAAGAGAGCAAAGATACAAAACCTTTACAATAGAAGTGATCCTCTGAACTTTTGGTTATTTAATTTTTCTTTCAATCTGTACCTAAATCGCATGACATGTTTAATACTTTTATATAACCTTTCGACATCCATTTTGTTCTTAGATCTATTAACTATGAAAAAGTTAGATTTATTTATATTAAAAAGTATGTAAAAAATCAAATAATAAAATGGTTTAATAAATTTAAAAATGGATTTTATTTTTTTTAAATATAATATTATAATGATTTGTTTTTATTTAGTAATTTTTTAAATATAATATTATAATGATGTGTTTTTATTTAGTAATTTTTCATTTTATTATATAATTAAAATTATGTTATTTTACATATCTCTATATTGAGTTCTAAAATCCATTTTGTAGATTGTCTTACTGCTTTTTATAGGAAGTACGAGATGGCTACATAATATATATATAATTTATCATTCACATTCAATAATATAACTTGAAAAGTTATGGTTCGACATAGTTTAAAAGAATTACCATTACAATAGTGTCGTGATTCTGCTACTCTACATGATGAATCTTTTTACACGTGGAAGGCCAATAATTTATGAAAAAAATTAATGTTTTCTTGCATGCCTATTCCCTCAGAAATAATAATAAGAGTATACATATTCTTTAAAATAAGAGGATTTAATTTATTTTTATGGTACAAAGTTTTGTTTCCCCGGGTTTGGAAAATATATAAAAGAATACATAATGTTCTATATATTAACCTATTTGTTATCTTATTCAATCCTCATGAAAAACCATGTTTAGCATTGAAAGGAGACACGCAACGATGAAGTGACACCTAGAATAATTGAAATAAGTAGTCTGCGTTGTTAGGCTACTTGTGCATACAATTAATATACATGCACAAAGATTACATAATCTCGGTATGCCAAAGTCGATGCATACTTTATGTGCATTGATTTCAAGGTTCTTCATCTGCATACTTTATCGATGCATATGCCTAGCAATCAATTTAAGGTTCTTATGCCATATGCCTAGAAACATGAGGAAATATTTCAACACATCGATGCTTCACATGAAAATTTCTAGTACACATCATCTCGTTGGCTTCCTCATTTCTCTAGGTGAGAACTTTCTGCAAATTAAAAAAAAATGAGAAAAGGTTTATACTTCAAGGTATTTCATCTATTTTCCCGGGATGGGGTGTCATCAAGTGATCATGACCATGCATTGGGAGGTGGGAGGTGAGGGTGGGAGGTGAGGGCATTATGAGAGAAAATATATTATATATTTTCTCTCATAATGCCCCCCATTCCCACCCTCTATAGGTGGGAGGTGAGTCTAGGTGGTGGCCCGAACCTTCAAGTCGACATGTGGTAACCGTCTTCATTTACCTCCATAATCTGAACATTTATCATTGTAAGCACCAACAACTAATGACAAGGTTAATGCATCTGGTTTGGGGTATTGGTGATGTGATGGAGTTTAATTTTGGGAGTAATTTGATTCCAAAGGAAATTACTCGACACCCTCAGTGGGGTACTTGGGAAATGACCCTAGTGCATGATAGATTTTTTCATATCAATGGCAGGGGGCCTTTGTTTTATTCTTGTGTTTGCATCTCTCTATTCTGGCTCAAGCATTCACATTCCTCCCTCTCAGTGCCTACAACTTTCTTTGAGTTTATCATGTCGCACATTCGCGCTAGAGGTTTCTCTTATCAGGCTAGAGGACCTCATAATCAAACATACATACATTCTCGAGAAATGACTCTGGTGGTATGGACTCCAGATCTCTTTTTTATGACCTCTCCAACTTGGAATGAATAACCCCAAGAATCTCCCACAATGCGGGAGGCAATATCCCTTTGGGGTTGTATAGTAGAATGGTTTGACAATGAGGGAAATTCTCTCGATTTTGATGAGCAACATGTCTGCCCTCAAGTTCCTTTGAACAAATATACGAGCTATGATCAGATAGGTCTCGATAGTGAACATCTGAGTGTTAACATCCATGGTCTTCTACATGTTATGCCAACAACCTGGAACTCTGGTAGCACTTCCAGCGACGTCGACTTGAAAGGAGAGCTCCTTATCATGGTCTTCGAAACCTTATGGGAAGTAGCTGACTTGAAGTACAAAATAGAACAAGTGGATCAACGAATTTCTTTGTTGGTGGCCATGTTGGCTTGTCTAGATCTAATGCGACATGCACCCACTCTGCCATCCCAGGATGCCATCATCTTGAACAATCCTATTCCTTTGGTTGCATGTAGTCCTGACATTCCTCTGGTTGGTCAAAAGCCACCTTCAAGCTAGTCCTGGTTATTGTCTTTCTATTTAGTTTTTATTATCATCTTTTAGTTCAAGTTTTAAATAGGGTTATAGTTTTTCTTAAGGCATCTTTTTTTTAAGAGACAATAGCTCCTCATAGCTCAATATGTTCTATTTTTTGGTCCCAAGAGGTTATTATCATTTTGCTTCAAATTGGAGTTGGGTTGGTTTCCTCCTAAGGAAACCCAACTCCTAGAAAATTGTTTGTATAACCTCATTGTTTTATTGAAAGTAATATAATGTTTGCCGATTTACTAAAAAAAAAAAAGGTATTTCATCTATGTTAACATATTTTTTACTCAACACGTGGAATATATATATATATATATAAAGAACTAATGTACTCAACACCCAAAATATATACCATGTAGATACATCTTAACTACTAATCTATCATGGGATGAGAGGGATAAAGTATTTGAAGATGAAGATTTGTGAAGATTTGCAACCTTGATGAATTTGATCCCTCTCCATGCATGATAAATCCGAAATTAAGATAGATTTACACCAGAAAACTAACCCATTTACAATACCAAATACCTTATCAAATCAGATGTCTATACCACTTATTATTTTATCTTAAAATGTAAATGGGTTAATGCGTCGATATCATCTCTTAATGGAGGACAAAATAGAAATATTTGATTTTTGTAAAGCCGTGATGGTTTCATTCCCTTAGTGGTTTTTAATCCCATGGCTTTCATTCCATCCATAGCCCTTGCGTTCATGATCTCCCCAATCCTTTGCACTACCTTTTTGGCCTATCTCCTTATCAACTACGATGTCCACCTTACATGAATTTTTGCATCTAAGAAAGTGTTTAACATTAAAACATTATTACGCCGAAAGGCGTATACCTATTGACAATGGGCAGATTTAATAGGGGTTTAGTGTTTAATAAATTTTCTATGGGCAGGATTAAATATGGCTGGAATATTCTTAGTAGTCACACAAAATAAATGGCTGTGATTTCAATCATTAACTTCCTAGCTATTATAAAGACATCCGTTTATGTGTTTACTTTTTTACATTTACCTAATCATATTTAAAAATTACTTTGATAGCTAACTGAGTGCCACATAAGTGATTAACATAAATTAAAATATTAACAACAAATAAATGAAACACAACCGTTTATTTGTTAATCAACAATCAAATTTAATAAAATTTAATGTAATTGAAGGCTTCAATAAACTATTCGAGAGCAGTGACCACGTTTTTTTTTTTTGGATATCAAGCGTTACCACGCGCATGCGTTTCGGTTAACAGAGTGATAGTTGGACGATGGTAGTGGTACGCATACCCAGACCGCATGCTTAATCTACCCAGACTCTACTGTAACAAATCTTGAAAGGGCCAACATTGTAGACTGCAGTGCAAATCTTGAAAGGGTTTCGGTTAACAGAGTGATAGTTGAACGATGGTAGTGGTATGCATACCCAGACCGCATGCTTAATCTACCCAGACTCTACTATAACAAATCTTGAAAGGGCCAACATTGTAGACTGCAGTGCAAATCTTGAAAGGGACAACATTGTAGACTTTAGTGTGTCTAAGGAACCGACATATTTATTCTCCCATCCCATGGCCTGCAAATCTGTGATTGAATGCGATTTACATTATGTAAGGGATCTATCCAGAAAGGGCCAACATTGTAGACTGCAGTGCAAATCTTGAAAGGGCCAGCATTGTAGACTTTAGTGTGTCTAAGGAACCGACATATTTATTCTCCCATCCCATGGCCTGCAAATCCGTGATTGAATGCGATTTACATTATGTAACGGATCTATCCAGTTCTAAATTAGAACTTTAGAATCGTTTGGACTCTACATCTACCAGGATATCATCAGCTGTTTTAGCGGTTTTTGAATGCAAGCCCATTGTTCATAGGTTTTTTGCATCTATCAATATCTTCCTTTATGACTTCCATGTTTGACCATTTGCTGGCTACTCGGTCCCCAACTTTCTCACTGATTCGAAATTTGTTTGTTTCATGCTTTTTCCAGATAGACAAGGATAAAAACAATATGAGACCTGAGGATATCAAGCTCGCTTTACTCTAGACTGTTGGATATCTCGGCATTCATTAGAGCAATTTCATACTTTCGTGCTGGCTATGCATAATATTCCCTGCTTGCAGAATAATGCATCTCTGACTGAGCTTCAATTCTTCAGGTAGCTCAGAGACGAGCCAGCTCTGGTAGATATATTTATTCATTTTGTTACATTTAGAAACGTTCTATGGACTGAAATTTTTTCTTTAGGTTCATTTTACCAGTTTCATAGGGTTTCCTGGTGGTTTACGCGTTTCATATGCCTTTCATTTTACCAGTTTCATAGAGTTTCCTGGCGGTTTACGCGTTTCATATGCCTTTCGGCATTCATCAGTCACAATTATGTTTATGTGACTGTGCTAGTTATTATTATATTAATTATTATTTTTTAAATTGTTGCATGTGAGAGAGTGTTTAACATCAAATCATTATTATATTTATTATTCTTTTTTAAGTTATTTCTTATGCTTATAAATTTATGCGTGTTATCTTAATATTAATATTAATATTATTATTATTATTATTATTATTATATTTATGATTATTATTTAACTTATTTTGCTTATTATTTATGTGTAACAAGAAATGGTTGAAAATGATATCTTATACAGAGAATAAAATATTACATCAGATTTAGAAGAGTGTATGGACCATCTTGACAAAAGTTGTATAATGGATTAACAAATTATTTGAGATTTAAGAAAAGTGTATAGACAACATTGGTAAAATTACAGCATGGATTTATCTCCTATAATAATATTGACATATTGGACGAGTCTATAGACAACGTTGGTAAAATTACAATATGATTTTATCGTTTATAATATTGACATATTGATAATCATGGATTTCGATTTTCAATCTTTTAATATTTATGAAACAAAATTCTAAATCTTTATAGATTAAGTTAGTTAAAAATTTGACAATATTATATGTAGCATAACATGTATATGTGTGGTCATACATGGATATTGTTCTTAAAATGGGCATTGAGCTTGTGCCTCCACTACCATTTTATGTATTGGCCACATTGGGTTTGTGATATTTTCCTAGTATGCATTGTCATGCTTTGATATTGTTCTTAAAATGGGCATTAAAATGGGCATTGAGCTTGTGCCTTCACTATCATTTTATGTATTGGCCACATTGGGTTTGTTACTATGGTTGAAATATGATTGACATCAATGTTTGAGGTGCTTTAATTTCTAGGAACATTTATACTACAATGTTGTAGTGTAATGCCATATAACACATGCATGTTTATAGTAAAATAGTGTTTTAATAAATTTAAAATACATTTAGCATAAAACTCATGACGCATGTGTTTTCAAATATGGATAATCGGTTTATGAAACACATGCATGACACTGGATCTCATACACTTTAGCCCTTGCATTCACCATATGTTCACTTTCAAGCACACGAGGCTTAAATGGGTAATAACAAATGAGGTAACACAAGGAAATGTGATAACATTAATACATTAGCATAAGAAAAACTTCATATATTTCAGTTAATTGCTTAGAGCCCCTTTTCATCTCCTCTCATGGGTTTATAGTCTCCTCTTTTCCTCCTTTTGCAATTTATTTGGTGGTTTTCTTTATTTGGTATTTACTATAAATTTACATAGTATTTTCAACTTGCTATAAATTACACCATAGTCATATTTAACCACATTGTCACAAGGAACATAGAAGACTATAAATATGAGAACTACCTAACAAAACTCTAGTCATTCTCTAATTTACCCTTTGCGTTGAGCTATGAACTATAATATATACAAAGCATTCACATCATGAGGTCATATATCTCGACCCACAAGGCTTGACACACTACAAGGAAATCACCTTATAGTGGAGGTTTTGGCATAACCTCCCGCAAAAAATAGTTCCTTGTTCATTTAAAATAGACTCGGTTGACCAAAGGTTTTTGTAGAGATTTTTTAATTGGTGCACTTTAATTCGATGAACACACATGTGCACTCCAATATATGATGCACTAGTTGGAAAAATAATAAGAAACAAAAAATATCAGTATACACATTCCATGAAAAACCCTAGCAACAACACAAAGATCGGTTTATGCTAGCAATGCCTTATGCCTCTAGGAACATGAAAGAAATTTCCATATGCCTAGAAACTTCTCTCATGTAAATTTTTGCAATGTTGGTTTCCTTATGAGTTACCTTCACCAGAGTGAAATGTGTCACCTTTGTAAGTTTGTCCACCACTACCATGATGGAATCATGTTGCTTTGTTGTCTTATGCAATTTGGTGATGAAATATATAGTAACAACTTTCTATTTCCATTCAAGAATGGGCAAACGCTACAACAACCCCATTGGATGTATGTGCTCAACCTTTATCTTCTGATACTCCATGCATCTTGCCAAATAATCAATGACATATTTCTTCATACCAGTCCAAAAATATTGGCCCCTTACAACTGTAATAGTTTTATGATATCCCAGATGTCCAACATATGGCACATTATGCATCTCCTTTAGAACTAAATTTCTCAATTCTTGAGAATTGGGAACATAAACCTATTCCAAAATCAGAGGATTCCATCCTCTTTTGGCTTGTAATCCTTATATTTTTTTTGTGTACCATTCTACTATAAGCTTTCGTTAACCTGCACATAATGTTGGTATGTTGTTACAACTTCTAGAATTCTATCTTTAAAATTTGTTTTGTACATACTAATGGCTATAGCATGAATTCTATTCACCCTTCCGTTGATTGCATCAGCCACTTTGTTATCTTTTCCCTTTATGTGTTTGATATCAAAGTTATATTCTCTAAGAAATTATAGCCAATTAGTTTGTCTAGCATTTAGTGTTCGTTTTTCAAACAAATATTTCAGACTGCTATGGTCTGTCATTAATTCAAATTTTCCACCCATGAGGTAATTCATCCACATCATTAAGGCATGTACTATGGCTGCCAACTCCAAGTAATGTGTGGCATAATTTATTTCATGCTCCTTCAATTTTATGGACTCATAACAAATTACATGTCCCTTTTGCATAAGGACTCCATTGAGTCCTTCCTTGCATGCATCTATGCACACAACAAAATCCTCATCTAGATCTCCAAATTTCAAAATAAGTTCACTAGTTAAAAAATCCTTTATATATTGGAAATTTTCTTCACACTTGGCACTCCACTCAAAATTTACTCTTTTCTTTTGAAAAGATGTCACTGGGTGTGCAATTTTGGAGAATCCCGCAATGAAACTCCTATAGTAACCATATAGACCCATAAATGATCTAACCTTTCAAATGTTTGTTGGTGTTGTCCAAATCTTGATTGCTTCAATATTTTTTGGATCCACTGCTATGCCCTCTTCTGAAACAATGTGACCCAAATAATGGATCTTCTTTTGATAGAAAGTGCATTTACTCAATTTGGCATACAGTTAGTGCTCTCTCAACACTTGTAGCACCATCCTCAAATGCTTCTCATGATCCTCCTCTATCTTGGAATAGATGAGAGTATCATCCAAGAATATAATGAAAAATTTTACCAGGAAATCTCTGAACACTCCATTCATCAAACACATAAATGTTGGCGATGCATTTGTCAACCCAAAAGGCACCACTGCAAACTCATAGTGTCCATACCTTGTCCTAAAGTTTATTTTTCTAGTATCATATTCTTTGATTCTCACTTGATGATCTAGCCTAACCTCAAGTTAATCTTGGAGTATATATTTTCTACTTTTAGCTGATCAAAAAGATCATCAATCCTTGGAAAATGATATTTATTCTTGATTGTATCCTTTTTCAATTGTCTGAAGTCAATACATAACCTCAAGGTTCCATCTTTCTTGTTTACAAAAATAACTAGGGCACCAAAAGGAGAAACACTTGGGCATATGTACCCTTTATTTAACAATTCTTCTAGCTGCATTTGCAATTCTTTTAACTCTGGCATGCTCATTCTATAGGGAGTCTTAGATATTGGGGAAACTCGAAGAATTAAGTCAATAGAGAATTCTATATACCTCTTTGGTTGAAATCCTGACAACTCCTCAAACACATCTTCATACTCTTTTAAGACTGGATAATATTTGAGACTTGACTCCTTATTCTTCATTGGTTCTTCCATATGGGTTTCATATATCTGGCACCCTTTTCTTAAACTTATTTTCAGCTGCAATGCTGAAATCTCTTGGACAGATATAGGCCTTGGAGTACCTTGCATTGTCCTTGGATTCCCTTCCTCATCAATACATGTGACAACCTTGTTATAACCATCTAAAACAACATGATGATTTTCTATCCAATCCATACCAATCAAGAAGTCATAATACCGAAGTGGTATGATGTTAAAATCTACCTTAGTATTAGTTCTATTCATGTTTACAGGATATTATTTAACAAGCTCATTAATTCTTCTCTTGGTTCTAGTAGCTAACTAAACTACCCAAGGATTTTCATGCTTACACTTCTTCAATTTAAATCCATCAACTAGCTTTGGATCTACATAGATATGAATAGATCCATAATCAAATAAAATAGCTATGGGTTGATTACCAATCTTACCTTCCACTTCAATCATGTGGGATTTATAGTCTTCTTGTCTATTGTCCAAGGCTGCATAGATCCTTGGAATTATTTTTCCCACATCCTATATTGTCTCCTCCTTGGGGACAATCTTTTTACATGTGATCTCCTTCACGTCCCCAACACTTTATGGGTTGTTGCCTTGGCCTCTTTCCTACTGAATCTATCATTTTCTGATCACCTTGAGATGGTTTCCCTTGTTAGTATGCTTGAGATCTATTCCTTATGAAAGGTGGTTTGAATCATTTATTTATTTGATCCATGTTTCCTTTCTTCTTGTCATCTGAGGCCCTTTGGAAAGTTGGCTTTCCTCTATTTTGATCATACAAAATTGGACTTTCTTATGGATTCTTCTAAATTCTTGGGCTCATGAAAATGAATTTTATCCTTGTAGAAGGATAGTAGTCCACTCAGGAACCTATGAATTTTGACCTTCTCATCTCCGATGAAGTTCACATACCTGAGAAGTTCCAAGATTTGTTTCTCATATTCATCCATGGCCATGTTCCCGAGTTTGAGTTCAAATAAATATTGTATCTTCTTGTCATAACATTTCTTGACAAGTATTGTTGTTGAAACTATTTCTTGAATTGCTTCCAAGAAATGATTTTCTCATCATGGTGCTTAACCTTCTTTAGTCAGTCCCACCACATAGATGCCTTTTCTTGAAGGTGGTAGGCTGAAATTCTGGCTTCTTCATTCAATGAGTAATTATTTAACTTGAAATATTTCCTCATTTATATAATTCATGCTTCTACATGTTCTCCTTTCTTGTTCTCTCCATCAAATGATGGTGGCTTGATTTTCCTAAATTCTCCTTGGAAGTTATCTGACCCATGTCTCATTTTTTGAGGCCTGATGGGAGATACACTTGGGATGTTTTCCTATCTTGAACATTCTTATGTTTTTATGGTTAAGTACCTTGGGGAATGATTATGTCGATGCCTGATAATACTCCTTCATCGTATAAATCCTTCATGATCATCCCTCCTATCATGAGACATGGACACTTCCATTTTTATGGCACTAGCTTCTTGAAATGTTCCTAAATCTTTGTTGACTTTCTTCTGCAACATACTCAATCTTTGTAGTATCTCCTCTTGATATTTCATGATTGTTTCATTATCAACTCTATAGATCTGCACTTCTTTTTTCAGGATTCTCATAGTTACATGCTCCTACTTGTCTCTTCTCCCATTAGACTTAGTCTTAGCATTGACCATGTTGACATTTAGAAATATGATTTATTCTTCATGGCCATAAGATCCTTGTGCATCATCCATATATCTAGTTCTCATATAGGAACTAAGGTCTATATCTTTAATTCTGCAAGGATGTGCATGCAATAATTGTTGTTAGAATTAAGCATATTTCAAAATATTTATTAATTAGATTACAGGTCATTCTTCATTCCAAATTATGAATAACATTAACACATTATTCTAGAATATTATTCCTTAAATGCAGTATTCTCTTCAATATCTCTTCCAAGGTTGTACTCATGCATCATTCTGAGTTTTGAGTGGAAAGTTACAAGATTCATATGTTGCAATTTCCACTCTCTCACTGTTACATAATTACTTTATTAATTTCTAAGAATATTTTATTGTCCAATTCAAAATTTTGGGTTTACACATGTCTTCTACTCCTTAATACATTTCCAATGACTATTCGTTTTCTCAAATCTGAGCTCCGATCTGAAAGTTATGTGCCAAAGAAGTTTAAGTTGTTTTTCCCCAATTATCCTTGTATGCTACATGCTCCTTCTTTCACCTCTAGCACATTTTTTCATACCCAGATCCAAAACATGACTCCATGGATGTCTTCTATGGTTCCTAATATTTATATCAACTTCTCTTAGGACTCAAACGGACTTCCGACCATGGATTTATTCCCTCTGGAAGTAAATTTGTGGCAAAATTTTACTCTTACTATTTTGGTCATAACTTTCTCATACGAGCTCTGTTTTGCGAACAATTTATCTCATTAGAAATCTCTCCTTGAGTTATTTTGTTTAAGTTGTAGAGGCACAATGTAGTTTTATACACTATGTACTTGTGGGTTTTGGTTGGCTAAAAATGTTGTTTAGGGACTCACAATCGCCTCGCAAGTTAATGGCCTTCAAAAACCACAAAATTTCGCATAAAATTGGCTATTTTACTAATGTAACAACTTTTTAAATATGAGTTGTCGATCTCAAATAGCATGCAATATGAGCTGTTGATTTGACTACATCAGTCAATCGGAGGTCGACACTTTCCGTTGGTTTTGCATGCTCGTTGCCCAATATTTCAACCGTACCATCGACCCATTTCCCTGGCAATTGATTTGCACACAAATCTAAATTGATCGACCTGATCGTCGACTGTTAGCGACCTTCATTGGAGAATGAAACTCATCACTAATTTAATTGACACTCGAACATCAAGGCATCAACAATGGATGATGCCTGATTCGTCCAACCTAACAATCGACCCATCGAAGATCAACAATCCTCGATGACTGTCGAAAACACTTCCCCAATTCGGTCGACCCGACCATTGTTCGTTGACCACTTATAGGATGACATGGAAGATACTAATTTGGCATGACACATAGATGTTTGTGTGGCATGAAACATCATCCTGAGGTGTCAACTCGGCTGAGATGGAATGACACGTGGATGTTCATGTGGCATGACATGTCATCGCCCTCTTTCCTTCATCAGTCATCAATTGACTCTCTTGAACGACCCAAACACCATTTCTGAATTCAACTGATGTCCAACCATAGTCCCACCATTCATTTCTTGTGGTCGAACTTCAACTCCTTGCGGTCGATGCCTAAGCATCGACCCATCGACCATCGATGACTTATATTTCTTGATTCAAAACATGTTGACGAATCAGTCGATTCCCGACCATCAAACCATCGATCATCGGAGATTTCCATTGGAAAATGAAAATACTTTGTTGGATTCGGTCGACGCCTGACCATCAACCATTAGTGATTAGAGATCTCTTCTAGATGAGCCAAACTATTTTCCATTTCAACCGACCTGACCATCGACCGTTGGTGATTTCTCTTGGGGAAATTCAACACTTAGAAAACTTTTGACATTTCTCTAATTGATTTGGATCGTTGGTCTCCCACTCAAAATGATATGAACCATTGATTCGACGAACTTCTCCCAAATCTACCGATGAACCTCGACCATTGATTTGATCCATTTCAAAAAACCCGACCAACATGAATCCTGGTCATTTATTTACTCAACCTTCCAAATAGTTGAAACCTTAAAAAATTTTAAATTTATCAAGATTAATCTCGGTCATTGATCTCGTGATCACACACAATCTCTGTTGTCAATTTACCAAACTTCCTATAACTCGACAGTAACCATTAAAATGTGAAATTCGACCATTCCAAGTTGAATTCAGCTCTGCAAATTTGCAGATTGGTTCCATTTAACTCCTTAAATAGTTCTAATTCATTTAAACATGAATATTGACCATGAATTTGTGGATTTGACTTTGATTTTCTCCCGATTTTCCCCCAAATTCACATAGACCAAAGTTTGCAATGAAAAATTTACTCAAATTTGCAGTGGTTCTTAGACCATATGGGTCCATTATTGAACCAATAGATATGATACCATATTTTAATGTAACCAACCCCCAGTTGGTTCACGTCAATTGTTGAAACAACCCCATTAAATTTTTTGATACAAAATATAATGCGAAAATAATACACAGCATGACATTCAAACTCAAGATATTATCTATGCTACTTAAAAACATAATTTCAACTACTATAATTGTGCACAACAATAACTAAACCACATACAACAATATTCAACCATATGAATAAATATTTAGATGCATCATTCTTCTCACAACAAGCGACATTTAACCAAGATAACCCAAAGTAAATTGCACAACAAGTATATCATCAATTAACTATGAATAAACACAACACATAAGAACACTTATCTTATAAAATGTGAAACCTACTAAGAGGATAGACGTTCCTCCCAATTGTAGCCTTGTTGTTCCATATCTCAACAACAAGACACCCCCGAGCGGGGATATGAATCCACAAGAGAAGGTGGTCCCTAAGGCTGGCTAATGTCCCCCTTTCATAGTAAAAAATCACATCTAATTCCATTCCACCAACTATGTTCCCCTAAAATTTCACAAACGAAGGGATGGAATCCCCATTCACTGCTCGCAATCCCTAAGGCCTTTACACTCCCCTCCAAGGCTTCCAAGGCTTCCAAGGCTTCCAAGGCTTCCAAGATAGGTTGGACAATAATTCTACTTGTTGGCACTTCAAGAATTATACAGCTGCAACACCAATTCACCCAGTAGCCAAAAAGGTGTGCTTCATTGACGAACATCGAAGTGCTCGTTACTCCCAGGAACACAGCCTCTTTCGCCATGAGATTATAGTTCCAAAAAAATATCCAAACATGCCCATAATAGATTCCGCCAAGCTCCCACACTCAAAACTCCATTGTTGGCCATAAAACTCCATGTAAAAAATACTCTCCATGAAAAAATGTGAATACATAATTCTAGCCCCCTTACCCATATGGATTTCCTCCCTTTCTCTTGCTTGCTTGAATTTCACTCTTCCACAAGATGATTGTACTCAATACCCATGCTCTCAATAACTATGGGAAGTGACTCTCACACCAACCCTCTTACATGAATTCAATGATTGGGCCCTAGCACACTCAACAACCAATGGAAGGTTAATGGTAAGGATAATTTAGAAGGAAATACAAAATGGGTTTTGGTTTAATAGATATGAGTAACTCTCCCCCTTGGACCCCTTCCCTCTCTTGTGGATACTTATAACCCAATATCTAGTCATGTTCATATGTAGCTAGCGATACATTTTATTCATTATATTTAATTTGCATCATTTACATATTACATTGCTTTGGATCTCGTCCATAAACTATATTTACAATATACATCACTTGTCTCTTGGTCATATACTACATCTACAATATACATCAATAGCTTGGGGTTTGAAAACAAGGATGTTAAACCATCAATATTTCACTTGTGGGTGTGAAATAAGTACACATGTCATATATATTGGAAAAGAGTAGATATTATGCCAAACAATGTCTTCCAATGTCTTTTCCATGAATTCTATGATCATTCTATCATTATACTTATTCAACCATTGGTGGGGAGAGGATAACACAAGCTCCCATGTTATGGGGATGTTTTCCTTGGTTGTTATGGATATTATAATTGTTATGGAAATAGTTTTCCATGTGTTTGTGGCTAGAGGAGTGATGGATATTGGGAAAGGTTGTTATTAAAAATGTGGAAGAATATGGGATGGTTGGAGAGATATACCATGCATGAAATGTCAATTGTGGCTAAGGAAATACCTTTAGGCTTACAACCCCATTATTAATGCTCATTAAATTTCTTGAGGGAAAGTGTTTTTTGTCCCATATTATTACTAGAAGGTAGACACCAAATTGAGATATTTTGACACACATTGAAGATCATTGGAAGGGAAGGGTACTTTAAGGGATGATCGAGTAGAGAAACAATAGTTATTACTTGTGTTGCATGGGAAAATGGAAGATAGTTCCATGGATGTTTTGATTACTAGAAGAGGGCCTAGAGAGCTTTGCAGTGGGAAAACAACTTGTCATGAGAGTAATGGGTTGGGTTGAGCGATTTTGGAGACTTGTAGGAGAATCCTTCATTCTTGTTGTATCATGGTCTAGCTTGGGGGTGGATTCCATAGTTGATTTCCATAGTTGGGTGAAAGTTTTCTCCTCATCAACTAGTTCAGTGGACATGGCCTTATTTTAAGATAAGTATTCATGGTATTTCTATTTGTGGAATGAATTTTTGTTGTGCTAATGTATTGAATTAAACGGGTAATGAAATAATTCATATTATGTAATGTTGTTTCTTTTATTGTTTTATATTTGCATAGGAATTCTATGTTATTATTGTTAGAGAATAAATTTCTCCTCACAATCGGTTTATGAGGCTATGGAATTATGTGGGTAGCACTTGATGGCCAAGAAAGGCATCCAATGACTCTACAATGTATATGGAAACTATTGGCCATTTATGGAAATCACATTCCCTTTTTCCTCAAACCAATAAAACCAAATCTTTCCTATGAATTCACAAGATCCTCTACAAAAGAAATTGTAGAATTGTAGTGAAACCCACACAAAGAATCTAGCTAACAACAATTCGTACAAAGCTTGTAAATTGAAAGAACGAGAGAATAGATTAGAGAAAAGAATAAAGAATTGTATTCATTATTGAGTAAAATGGTAAAATAAACATGATATACTCTACATGGATAAGTGAAGTCACCATAGTAGTGATCTAGAGAGATTTAGACACTCGCTGACAGAAACTGAAGTAATCTGCCACTTATTCCTAGTTAATTGGTCCATGCAATCATCAATTAATTGAGTCACACGTGTGGAAGTGATAAAAAACACATGAAATTGTTGGTGATAAAACTGAGGTTTCCATGCATGAGTGACTTCCACTAGTCTAACTAAGTGTAAGTAAGTGTAATTGATTATGAACTAAAGAGGAGCACCCTATTTTGTAGGGGAATATTCTCTATAGAGAATATTCTCATCTAAGGAAGCATTCTCAACATTGGACTATCAACCTTATGAAAATAATTACCTAGGTGAGTGTGTAATATATCCAATAGGAACAAGCAAGATTCAACCAAACCCATATGTTGCATTAGCCTTTAATGTTGATGATTATTGAATAAATCAAAGTATTGCAACTTATAGCAATTAATAGGAAGGTTCAAAGTCAAGTGATGCAAGGATAACCCTATATGGGTCATATCGAGAGGTAAGTACCATGTTAAACTAATAAAATTGAATATGTTCCCCTAGGTAATGCTCTAGGTGTTGAGAAGTTGAGATTTTCATGAATTTGGGATAACTTGTTTCTCCATGCCATTAGTAGTACCATAGGCATGTGTTGGCACCAAAAGTATTAGGGTAAATATAGCATAAATGCACAAACATAGTTGTGTGTGCACTGCAATTTTGTGTGCACAACAACAGTTGCACAATGGATGACATAAGGCATGAATTCTAGACATAAGTCCCAAAATGTGCGTCATAAATCAAGAAGATACTACATGCATGCCATAATCAATAAGAGCATCTTCGGGAAATCTTCCTGAATAATTAACTCATATAGGATGAGATATTGTGGAGCAGTTAAGGGATAAGATAACAAGTTAGTTAAGACTGCCATGAATCTAAAGATGCTCCACATATTGCATACATGTGACAATATTATGCGGGGTTGATAGTCAACAGAGTGAGTGGAGCAGAGTTGAAAGTGACAAATCATTATAGCAGAGAAGAAAACAAAAAGGGAGCATCGATGCCACAAAGAAGGTTGTTGATTGTTTTTCATTCAGTGGTTTCTCTCTGATTTCTCTCAGTTGAGAGATGAGTTTGACTAGTTTTGAAAGAGTTTGGTTGTGAGTATGGTTTTGTATGTGACTAGAACACTTTAGTGGGAAGTCTATAATGGATTCATATTAGTAGTATAGGCAGAGTCTGATAGAAAGTGAACGGTGCCTTGTAATGAAATAATGATAAAATGTATGAGAGAAAGAGGCATTGTTTCTAATGAGTTATGAGTCTCTTGGTCCATGTATGCTACTATGTTAATTGAAATAATACAATATGTAGTAATTCTTGTCATTTACTATGTGATTATGTGTTCAATGAATGTATATGCTAATGTTACATGTTGTTAATATTTAAGTATATTGCAATGGAATGTATGAATATCGGGATGAGTGGATTCTCTATGTAGTTTAACCCTTCATCACCAACACAAGACGAGATGGTCTCTATAATTCTCATGGCATCTCATGTGAGACCTTCTTCAGTATTTGGCTGAGGATTGATATGTTGATTCCTTGGATTTTTTGTTGGTTAACTATGGACAAACCCTTGGTCATCAACCCTCGGTGTCAAGAAGGATGCACACAAGCGAGACAAAAAATGGTTTCATTGCTATGACCTGAATGTTTTGTACTCCATGATGAAGGCGGATAATGAGGTGGTATCCATCTCAGGAGGAAATACAATATTAGTTAACTATGAAATAGGATGATATTGTTCAGTGATAAACACAAGTTTTGATCACCAATGTGGAATGATGGAAGGATAGGTATATACACACTGATATGCATGCTATTTTCTTTGCTAAATTTGCATGTTTATTGTATGAATAGTTGAAGAGACAGACTACTACTAATACTTATTTGAGACCCCAAGATCTAGTGGTATGGGACCAAACTACAATTGATAGACTAAAGGCATTAGACAATAAGTGGGATCAAACAATTAATTTTTATTTTTCTTGAGTGAAGGAAGGTTACATTATCGATTTTTGTTGTAGAATAGAGTGAAACTTTCAATGAGGATGAAAGAAAATTTTCTAAAGGTCCTCGGAAAATGATAGTAAAAGAAATCAAATTGTGGATCAAGATGTCTGTGGAGAAAGGGATGATGCGCATGGACCCTGATAGGATGGCTAAGTATATCCTCCTAGCACTGGGGGTGGATGAAAATAAGGGGGAAAAGAGAGAGAGGATATGGATCTACTAAGGAGGATACAAAATATTTTAAGATGAGGTGAGGGAGAGAATGGACCCGAAGGAGTAAAGGAGAGAAAGAGTCAAAAGGTACATAAGAAGAGTTGAGTTAAGGAGGAAAGCAGAAAAGAGGAGTAGAAAGAATATAGAAAGGGGTGTGAGGTGAGGGGTTGGGATGAGAATGAAGAGGAATGATAATTCACTAGGGGGAAGTGCAGGAGAGAGTGTTGTTCTAGAGAGGAGAACATATGAATATAGGCTAATAAAGAGGCATGGTGTTAGGAGTAGGGTATCTAGTGAATAAAACAAAAATAGTGGTAGTAGGAGCTGAGAAGATGAAGTTTGACTCGCTTGGTTGTTGTGAGATTTCACAACTTCAAAGTAAGATGAGGCATAGAGTAGAGAACACAAGTAGGATATGATTATGAAGGCCCCCCAAGAGGAGGGAGTAGGAGTTAGCGAAAGTGGATAGTATTACACGGTTGTAGGTAAGAAATTCTTTTGGTTCCCTCACAAGAAATGATAGAAGAAAATGGAGGTACCCCCTTTAAACCACCCCCCTTGCGCATTTGTAACCAAGAAGAAATAATAACAAATATCGCGGTGATAGAAGTAGAAGAAAGAGTAGGAGAAGAAAGGAGAGGAGATAGGAGTGAAGAAGAGGACGAAGTCAACAATACTTTGTGAGGAATATTGTTAGTACCAAGATACCCAACATCGAGAAGTCAATCAGGAGGAAATAGTCCTAGAGTGAGGATGGTGAATCAATACACAATTATGAGGCTACATGTATTCCATGGGATGACTAAGGAAGATGTAGAGAAGCATTGGTTTACGTGTGAATATATATGGTATGTGAAGAGGATCACAGAGGAAGCATAAAATATTTCACAGCTGGAGACCACTTTTAGGGACAGATCCCTGATGTGGTACATTAAGTACAAGGCCACTACGCCAATGAGATAGACGAGGTCCCTAGTAGAAATTAAGAGAGATATTCTTAAGTATTTTTAGAAGCCTAAGTCATAATCTCAATGCATTACGAAGATTAAGGAGATCAGGAAACAACCAAGAGAGACCATATGGGATCATGACTAGTAGTTCAAGGTCTTGTTGGATAGGATAACATTCTAGATATAGGATGTGTAGCACAAAGAATGGTTCATTGCAGGGTTGCTTCCCCATATTCAAGTCCCAATCACCCAACAAAAGGTGACTACTCAGGAAGAGGCAATGGAGATTGCAATGCACGAGTAGGATACACCCAAAGGAGGAGAAACATCTGCATGTTTGGTGCAGGTGAAATCCCATATTTCCAACCTGACGATGTTGTTGCAAGATATGGAAAAGGTAAATGTGGTAGGCTAGAACATATGGTGTACCATGTTTCAATCGAAAGGACATTGCAGGGATGAATGTCTGATGCTGGTAAATTATCTGGTGACAAGTGTGTCAAATCCTTTTCTGGTTGGGACTCTGAAAATTTGGTGCAATATTTGCATATAGTGGGGACATATACCACCATGCTACCCAACATTGGAGAAATATCATAAGACTCACCATACTCCACTCTGTGAAATCTCCAAATCCATGGGGCATGATGTGAACAATTTTCGGTCACTTCAGTTGATGTAGGACCAAACCCATGATGTCTTTCATGTTTAGGAAGAATAGAAGGGTGGTGACCGTGGAGGCTCTAAGAGAGGTGGATATCAAGGAGGTTCCAAGGGTGGATATGGATGAGGCTAAGGATGAGGTTATGGAGGAGGTGGAGGAATACCCCCTAATTATTTTAACTGTGGTGAGATAGGCCATGTATCAATATTTTATACCAAACTACACACTCTTTGTAGGTACTATTATAATACCAAGCATGTCACAGAGGATTGTCCCGACTTATTGAAGAAGTGGGAAGAGAAGAATGAAAAATGCAACATGATGACTCTAGATCTATGCGAGAATCAAAATAAGGATGAGGAAGTTTATGTGAGGGTGATAACTCAAGGTGGAGAAAAGATGGGAATGGACTTTGAGAATGGAGAAATATCAGACCAAAGAATGGAGAGGAATATTAGAAAGGTAGCGTAGCCTCCTACTAAGTTAGACATTTTACAACAAAAGAAGTTTCTACACAATGCATAGAGAGCCCTAGAGGAAGAAAGAGCATGAGAATATTTGTAGAATGCATCACAAAGGTTGCTAGAAGAATATTGAGTCTATGAGGAGGTAGAGCGTGTGACATAGAGGTCATTGGAAGAAGATCGAGCCCGTGAGGAATTGTAGCGTGCCACATAGAGGTCTTTGGAGGAAGCTCATGTACATGAGGAGATACAATGCATGATACAAATTTTGTTGGAAGAAGCATGCAGGAAAGAATACTTACAATGAGATGAGCAAAGGGTAATAGAGGAGCACATGCATGATGAGTTGAAGTGCACAATGTGATAAGAAGCATTGCACAACATGGGTTGTGAACAAGAAACTGAAGATCAAGTAAGTAACTTTGTGCGTTATTGTTTAAAGTTGTTAAATGATCTTGATGTTGTGAGAAAATTGATGCACATGTTAGCATCCTTCATGGGGGAAGAAAAGACAATTATAGCAATACCAGACCCCCTACTAGAAAGGGATGTGTGTTGGGTCAGTAAACATAAGTGCACATGAAGAGAGTTCAAGATGACGTATGAACTCAAAAGCTATGAGATAGATGGTGTCATGTTGGATATGGTATATGATGTTAGCATCTTTCCTAATAAATATTGGGAGTTGATGGGTAAACAAAACTTGGCTTGGTATCCCATTCAAATTCAACTAGCGAATCAATACATAATATATCCTATAGGCCGACTGGAGTAGGTCAAAGTGAACATAGAATGGGGTGAAGACTAAGGAATATTTTGAAGTGATCAAGATCATGGATGAATCAGATCCCTACCCTGCCATACTTGGAATTGATTGAGAATTTGAAAATAATGTTGTGTTGAATCTGAAGAAGAGACAAATGTCATTTGAGACATACACCCTGCACATGATTGCACATTAGATACAAATGAAGGGGAAAAAATACAACGATCCTATGAATGATGATTCCTAGAGATTTTTTATTATAAATATCTATCATGTCATGAGGCAAAGGTAAGATTATATCAATCCCATGGTGGATGGGGAGATGAGTTGGAGGAATGTGAAGTGTTATGATACCAATTCAGAGGATGCCATAGAGCGGTGGTAGCATAAATTGTATGAAGTATCTACTTGGAGGTGTGCACAAATTACCATTGTGGCATGTGAAAATGAATTTTGGCCCTGTCAGTTCGATGGGACAGATCCAGTGGATACCTTCATTGTCTAGATGTAGCATATTCCCTTACTCCACCTGGTACATTCCCTCGATACAGTGTTAACAGGTATACCCACACAATGGTGGGAAATGCATCAAGAGAAGCTTCGTGAATGGGTAGCTATGGAATAATCCATAAGGGTAATGTTTAGTCTGGGGGTAGATCCACCAATACAAATGTTCTTGTGATAGGTCTTGGGTAGAAAAGAAGTAGTTGGGTGCATGAATAATATATCCAAAAACCCAACTCGCTCTATCAGTAAGCAATTTCGTCCATTCAGTCCCTTTATCCCCTATTGAGAAAATAAGTGAGCTACGTAGGCTTAAGGATGAAATGGGAGGTCAACAGATGCCCCTATATCCAGTTACAACTATTTAAAATCCTCCATGATGTAGACTAAGAAGTTGAATCTGCATGAAAAAGCATCATGACCCGCCAAGGGTCATCGCAATAGATTAATACATGGTATATTGATGCAAGGGTGCACATGAATCGCGCATGGCGCCTCCTGAATAATAATACTCATGCATGTAAAGGTTCATCAACATCATATTGAAAAATTCAATGGAAAAAACATTTGATTGTAATAGCGGTGGATGTGACAGGTAGTTACACCACAAAAATTTACTTGAATTTCAGAAACATTGAGTCATTAATGCAATTTTAAGGAGAGTGATTTTCCCGATTTGGAATTAGTGAAGAGTTAATTCTGATGGCTAGTGGAAAGGATGGCATTAAGGTTATAGAATCTTATCTTCATCCAACAAGAGAACTTCGATGGAGAGAATTAAAGGAATTATCGATCGAATGACAACAAGGACTAGGAAAAAACTCTGAGGCTAGTTGGATGACATGCGAAATTAATATTATAATACTTTTTTGCGAACATATTGTTTTGGCTCATTTATTACACCATTTATCCACCACTACTCGGCTTCTGGTGTGTTCTTTCATTTGTATCCCAACACTAGCAAGAGAATAGAAGCACATAATCCCTTTGGTTATGCACTAGGTGAGTTGTTATGTGTCGATTGATCCCCAAACTAGTTTCACACCTTCAACACACAAAGTAAGATATCACAGTCATCGACAACCATGATGGTTTCCTCGATAAAACCCCATGCATAAGTGGTCTCACTCTATCCCGACCTCCTCCACCTAGCACAATTTCCTTAGCCGATGTTACCAATAGGGGTCCCATCTCTGACATATCCATGTTGGAAGGCATGTCCCCACCCATAGATCTCAAATATATGACTGAGATATATTACAAATCGCTAAACTACTCCTAGTTTAATTCACCCTTGACCTCCCTTAATTTCTTACCACCCAGTTTTTCATTGGAGACACATGTCCACCCCACAACAATTATAGGTTCCCAAGGCATCGATGAAAACCCACCTTGCATCGGCTCGTAACCGCTTTTGTGGATGTGGTCACCCAACACTATGGACCCTGACACCTACGAACCTCGCCACCACCTATTAATTCCCTGATGCCTCCATGCCAACCTACTATTCCACATCATCGATGCAATCCATGTCATCATCCCCATCAATTTTCTCAAAAATTCAATACTTATACATACATACATACATATATGTATGTATGTATGTATGTATACATAAGTATGTATGTGTGTCATCATCCCCATCAATTTTCTCAAAAATTCAATACTTATACGTACATACATACATACATATATACATGCATACATACATACACACACACACACACACACACACACACACACACACACACACACACACACACACACACACACACACACACACACATATATATATATATATATATT
>SNQJ01S0023335.1:55659-86373 GCA_010110895.2 Picea sitchensis | reverse complement strand
GATGTCATCCGGCAATTCAATCTCATAAGCATTTTCTCCCAATTTCTTCAGGACTCTCCACGGCCCAATTTTCTTCATTTTCAGTTTGTTGTATGTTCCCCTTGGGAACCTTTCTCTCCTCAGATGTGCCAGAACTAGATCACCAACTTCAAATTGAATTTGTCTCCTATGTTGATCTGCTCTGTGCTTGTATTCCTGGTTTGACTCCAGCAATCGTTGTTTCACCCTAATGTGAAATTCTTCCATCGCCTGTGCAAATTCTTCAGCGCTTGCGCTCTTAGTCATTATTTGCTCTGAATCCCTCAGTTCAGATACTCCTCTCGGCTGCCTGCCATAAACAATTTCAAATGGGCTTTTTCCTGTGCTCCTGTTCACCGAATCATTGTACGCAAACTCCACCTGTGGCAACACATTGTCCCAACTACTATGGTGCCCTGTCACCAAGCTTCTTAATAAATATCCTAAGCTTTTGTTTACCACCTCTATTTTCCCATCCGTCTGGGGATGATAGGCTGAACTAAACATTAAGTTAGTTCCCATCTTCTTCCAGAGTGTCCTCCAGAAATGTACTATGAATTTTGTATCCCTGTCCGATACAATGCTTCTGGGTAAACCATGAAGTCTAACAATCTCCTTGAAGAACAGATTCGCGATATGTGTCGCATCGCTGGTCTTATGGCACAGAATGAAATGTGCCATTTTTGAGAACCTGTCGACCACCACAAAGATCGAATCATGTCCTCTTTGCGTTCTCGGCAACCCTAATATGAAATCCATACTAATTTCATCCCACGGCCTGTCAGGTATGGGTAAGGATTGATAAAATACCGCATTATGTTTTCTTCCCTTTGAATGCTGACAAATCTTGCACCTGTCAATAAACTTCTTGACATCTGTTCGCATCTTCAGCCAGAAATAGGCTTCACTCAGCTTTGTAAATGTCTTATTGTGGCCAAAATGTCCTGCTAATCCACCACTATGCTTTTCTTTTAGCAGATTCTCCCTCATGGAGAAATGTGGAATGCATAACAGATTGCCTCTGAATAACAGTCCATTTTGGATCATCTAGTCCATCCACGGGCTTCTGTCTCTGAGAACTGGATTCTCAGCTGCCTCGTATGCCTCTGCAAAATCTGCATCACTTGCATACATGTCTTTAAGATTTTCAAAACCCAAGGTCTTGACTCAAAACTCCTACAGCAATAAACACTTCCTGCTCAAAGCGTCAACCAGTTTGTTAGTAGTCCCCGAAATGTGTTTAATGACAAATGTAAAATTCTGCATATACTTTACCCATTTAGCGTGTTTCTAATTCAGCTTCTCCTGCTGAGTCACAAACTGTAATGCATGATTATCACTATACAGAACAAATTCTTTTGGCATCAAATAATGCCTCCACTTCTTCAACGCCTGTATGATAGCATAAAATTATTTATCATACGTCGAATACTTTACCTTGGCTTCATCCGGCTTCTCGCTGAAATATACGATTGGTCTGTCCTCTTGGCTTAAGACCGCTCCTATGGCAAAGCCACTCGCATCACACTTTACCTGGAAAACTTTCTGAAAATCCGGCAACACCAACACTGGTTGCTCTGTGATCTTCCGCTTCAACATATTGAAGCTCTTCTCTGCCGCTTCAGTCCAATGAAAAGATTTATGTCTTTTCTTGACTGTGTCCATCATTGCTGCGCTAATTCCACTGAAATTCCTGATGAATTTCCTATAGAAACTAGCCAATCCATGGAAGCTTCTTACCTCGAAAACATTCCTCGGTGATGGCCAATTTTTAATCACCTCTACTTTACCTGGATCCATTTTTAATTCATTTTCCGTTATAACAAACCCCAAGTAAATGAGTTCTCTCTTCATGAATGAAGACTTCCTCACATTGATCAACAACTTCTCTTGCTGTAGCTTCCTCATTACTGCAGCTAAATGCTTCAGATATTCTTCTTTTGATTTTCTGAAAATCAATACGTCATCTAGATAAACAATGACAAACTTACCAATAAACTCTTTCAACACTTCATTCATTAGCCTCGTGAATGTACTTGGTGCATTCATCAAGCCAAACAGCATGACTAGCCACTCATACAACCCTTCGTCAGTCTTGAAGGTTGTCTTCCATTCATCGCCTTCCCTCATGCGAATTTGATGGTATCCGCTTTTCAAATCCACCTTTGAAAAAAAATTGGCTCCACTTAAATAGTCCATCAAGTCATCCATCCGTGGCAATGGAAACCTGTACCTGATGGTTATCTTGTTAATGGCTCTGTCATCAGTGCACATTCTCCATCCTCCATCCTTCTTTGGACTTAGTACTGTTGGAATGGCACACGGACTAAGACTTTCCCTGACCGGTCCTTTATCCAACAGCTCCTGTACCTGTCTTTTGACCTCCTCATTCTCTTGCGTTGTCAACCTATACGCTGCTTTGTTTGGAAAAATTGCTCCTGGTATGAGGTCTATATGATGACTTATACTCCTCATCGGCGACAACAAATGAGGTAATTCGTCCACCACTATATCAACGAACTCTTCCAGTAATTCCTGAATTTCCTCGGGCAGATCGTCCACTCTTGTGCTGGGCAAAACAACTTTCGGTTTCCTGACCACAAAGAATTGTGGATCTTCTTTCTTCTTTACTTCTGCCAGAAGTTCCTTCCCACTCATGAGAAGTATAGTATTTCTCGGCTCTGGTTTTATTTCTTTATCCTCAATTGGATTCAGCGTATGTGCTCTTCCATTCTTCTCCAAAGTGTACGTATTCATTTTCCCATCATGAATTACGTTTCTGTCATATTGCCATGGTCTGCCTAGAAATACATGACATACATCCATAGGAATAACATCGCATAAAATCCTATCATTGTATTTTCCTATCTTGATGTCAACTAAGCACTGTTTAGTGACATTTACCTGATGTCCCTTCTGCAGCCATGAAACTTTGTATGGCCTCGGGTGATCAGTTGTTTCCAATTCCAGCTTTTCCACCATCTCGGTCGAAACGAGATTGTCTGTGCTTCCGCTATCCACAATAACCTGGCATTTCCTGTCTTTGGTCTTGCATGTGGTTCTAAAAATCCTGTTTCTTTGAACTGCGTCCTCCACCTCCTTATCGGGTGTTAATAGAACCTTACGCATCATCAATGACCTTCCGTCTTCTGCGTCTTCTTCCTCAACATCTCGTCTCTCTGCTTGGGCGATGTGAGATTCTCCTTTATCTGTCTTCCTATCTGGACAGTCAACTGCCTTATATCCATTTTTCCCACATGTGTAACATGTGATGATTCCTCCTCTTCCCCTTCCTCTACCTCTGGTACGAGGAAAAATATTCGCGTCAGCGTATCCTCCACCTTGTTCTGTCTGTTGCCTTCGTTGTTCATCGTGCTTTCCTCGCTGTGAACTTCCACCTCTTTTTGTTCTCGTCTGAGGCTTCTTCCAATCATCTTTGGATTTCTGGAACCTATCTTGAGCAAAGGACATACTTTTTAGTTGGCTCCTACCTCGGCCTCGCTGTCCTTGCTTACGGCTTAGCTTTTCCTCAGCTTTTAACACCATCTGATACGCATCCTCTACTGTTTGGATGGTTGCCATACTCATCTCATCCTGGATATCGTATCTTAAGCCATTCATATACCTGGCTACTTTTTCATCATCGCTCTCCCGATGACCCGCTCTGATATTGAGCTTGTAAAATTCTTCGGTGTATTCCTTTACCGTCATCAATTTCTGTCTCAGGTTCTGCATCCTCCTGAATAGTGTGATTTGATAATCCCTTGGGATGAACTTTGCTTTCATCTTTGCAACCATTCGATCCCAACTTTTAATCTTTTGCTTGCCTTTGTAGCGTCTATCTGCTTGAAGCTCGTCCCAGCATAATGCTGTGTGTCCCTTCAATTTGGTGACAGCATGTCTGACCTTTTTATCCTCTTCGATATCCTCATAATCAAAGTAGGTGTCAAGAGCTCTAATCCAATCCAACAGCTCTTCTGCATCCAGATTTCCTTCATAAGTCGGAATGTCCATCTTTGTCTTTGAACTCATCCGGGCGATAGCTTTCATTAATCGCTCATTTGCTGCATCTTCCGCTGGGATTTCTCCTGCTCCCTGTTCAGCGTCACCTTCATCCTCGGATTCACTGGTATCTCCTGCATTAGCTTTGCACCTTTGATTTACTCCCATATCCACAATCATAGAGCGTAATTCTTGCAGTTGTCTTTCTACTTCCAGATTCTGCCCTGGCCTACCTCTTTCCCTGGACGATTCCCTTTCCCCCTCTGAATCGGGTGATTGTCTATCTCTTCTCCGTGGCGGCATGGTGAATTCTCTCTTCTCCTCTGTTACAGAAAACAGAGAGATTTTCTTGCTCTGATACCACTTGACACAAACACGCCACCCAGGCCACGTATGCTCCACTAGGACCTTCTTTTTCCTTAGGCCCGAAGAGCTGGAACGCTCTCCAAATCCCCTATCGGGACTTTTCTCTACCCACAGAACTATCCTTATGAATCCCCTGTGTTATATCGGGAATTCGGACCTCGCGGGATCGCGAGTCCTGCACTCATGAAAATCGGATATTACAAAACCCCGAACCCCGATGGAGTGTCCACGTCACACCTTCCTCGTCTCCTGTCGGGAATTTCCCTATCGGGAAATCGGCATATGCGATGTCGCGGTTCACGGGCACCACGAACCTCCGAACCCCGAACCCCAATGCCACCTGTCCTCTGTCCACGGCAAAGACCTGGGGCCCACGCTCCCGTAACGATCGGGAAATCGCGTTTCGAGAATTCGCGATTCCTGATGCACAAGTTCACAGACCTTGCCAAATCCTGAACCCCGAATTTCGATGCCACTTGTCGTCGGCTCAGGGTGAGACCTAATCCTCCAACACCTGTCCTCCACTCGGCGCTATCGGTAAATCGCGGATCGCAACTTCAACATACGAAATGCGCTTGACTCTGGAAATCCCGAAATGTCGAACCCCGACGCCTCGGGATCTCTTGCCACGTGTCCCTCCGATCAACGGCTCCGACCGCGTCGGAAAATCATCGATCGCGATTTCAGTTACAAGTATTTTTCACTCCGGGAAACCCCGATGGGTTAAATCCCGACTTCTGCCTGGATGTCTGACACGTGTCCTCGCTATTGGACGGTTCTGATCGCCCGTCGGGATATCGCGGATCGCGATTCCAACCTGCGTAAGTTCTGTGTCCTCGAAAATCCCAAATTACTGATGGACTGAACCCTGACTCTGCTCCTGATGTTGACATGTGTCCTCTTGAGATCAACGGCTGAGATCCTTTCGGGAAATCGCGAATCGCGATTTCGTTCTACATGAGTTTCAGGACCATGGAAACTCCGATATTTCGATGAGCCAAATCCCGATAACTCCTCCTCTGCTCGCTGGGGCTTAAACCCTGCGTAACTCCGCACGATCTGATGGCTGGCAGGACTTCGTAAATCTCTTCGGTGAATCCCGGCCGTCGATTCCTCCCTCTCAGGGATCTCCTGAGAACGGCTAAGTGTTTCTTCTCAACACTTGTTTTCTGACGTCTGCGCTTGCAGCTCCTGTTCGAACCCTCCTTGGCACAACTCTTGTGCTTTCTTTCAACTATGTCACAAAGGTACTATACCTCCTGAGCTTTTCCACTCTGATATCTTCAAGGAAAGCTCGCACGCACTCTTCGTGCTCGACTTTCAACAGCTCCCTGAGTGTTGAGCCTTTCAGACTCTGTGTACCTCCAGCAACAGTAGTCTATGCCTTCTTTTGCTCAGCTTAATAACTGAAACCTCTGACTCTTCCTGTGCGCCCTTCAAACGGATTCCACAGCAACCCTATAACTTCTGGATGAATGAGAATAAGCGTTTAACTTCTGAGCCTTCATCAACGCACTCTATGCAGATGAATTCAACTGCACTCTATGCAAGAATCTCCTGACTCAGACAGAGAAACAATTGAAACTAATTCTCTTCTCTTAGACTTCAGTTTAAACTCTGAAATCACATGCACAGCATATTCAAAGCAAATGCATAACCAGAAACAAACATTCATAAGCACATGAACAAATACACACAGAGAAACAACACTAGGCATGAGTTTGAATCAGAATTTCATTCTATTAATTCAACACTGTACATGGGTGTTCTTCACAAAGTTCTCTGCTTGCTCCTCTCTTCTGAATGCTTCTGAATAATCTGAATGAATGAATAATGTACAAAGGAGGGTGTCTATATCCGTTTTCCCTCTCGAACTCTAAACTGTCTAATCTAGACTTAAACATCTATCTACCTATATTAAATCTATTAAATGCCTCCTATCTAATTCAAACAAGAGCGTATGGCTCGAGGTCTGATACAACATACAAAAGGAATTATTCCATAAATGGTGCATTTATACATTGGCACATTCTCTTGTTTGAAAATTCAAAAAGTTTCGGTTGGTCTTGTCCAGCTGTTATTGTATTTCTTGCTGGCTCGCTTGTCATGGGCGATGCTCCTGCATCATACTCCTCGGCTTTGAAAATATTCATGGGCTCCTGTCCATGAGATCTTGCACGGTTTGTCCATGCTTTTGGATAACTTCTTCTATCTCCTAGCTGGCATCTTCCACTGGATGATTTTTCCATTTCACCAGATACGCGAAGTATTGCTTCCGTCTGGTTCTTTTGCTGACTCTCTTGTCAAGTATGCGCTCCATTTGTGGCCTTTCTGCAATTGGCATCTACTTCTGCCACTGGATCTCTGGCTGCTCATCATTTCCAGTTCCTGCTTCCTTAGCTTTATATGGATATAAGTCTGAAACATTGAATGTCGGAGATATTCCGATGTCATCCGACAATTCAATCTCATAAGCATTTTCTCCCAATTTCTTCAGGACTCTGCACGACCCAATTTTCTTCATTTTCAGTTTGTTGTATGTTCCCCTTGGGAACCTTTCTCTCCTCAGATGTTCCAGAACTAGATCACCAACTTCGAATTGAAGTTGTCTCCTATGTTGATCTGCTCTGCGCTTGTATTCCTGGTTTGACTCCAGCAATCGTTGTTTCACCCTGCTGTGAAGTTCTTCCATCGCCTGTGTGAATTCTTCAGCACTTGCACTCTTAGTCATTATTTGCTCTGAATCCCTCAGTTCAGATACTCCTCTCAGCTGCCTGCCATAAACAATTTCAAATGGGATTTTGCCTGTGCTCCTGTTCACCGAATCATTGTACGCAAACTCCGCCTGTGGCAACACATTGTCCCAACTACTATGGTGCCCTGTCACCAAGCTTCTTAATAAATATCCTAAGCTTCTGTTTACCACCTCTGTTTGCCCATCCGTCTGGGGATGATAGGCTAAAATAAACATTAAGTTAGTTCCCATCTTCTTCCAGAGTGTCTTCCAGAAATGTCCTATGAATTTTGTATCCCTGTCCGATATAATGCTTCTGGGTAAACCATGAAGTCTAACAATCTCCTTGAAGAACAGATTCACGATATGAGTCGCATCGCTGGTCTTATGGCACGGAATGAAATGTGCCATTTTTGAGAACCTGTCGACCACCACAAAGATCGAATCGTGTCCTCTTTGCGTTCTCGGCAACCTTAATACGAAATCCATGCTGATTTCATCCCACGGCCTGTCAGGTATGGGTAAGGATTGATAAAATCCCGCATTCTGTTTTCTGCCCTTTGAACGCTAAAAAATCCTACACCTGTCAACAAACTTCTTGACATATGTTCGCATCTTCGGCCAGAAATAGGCTTCACTCAGCTTTGCAAATGTCTTATCGTGGCCAAAATGTCCTGCTAATCCACCACTATGCTTTTCTTTTAGCAGATTCTCCCTCATGGAGCAGTGTGGAATGCATAACTGATTGCCTCTGAATAACAGTCCATTTTAGATCATGTAGTCCATCCACGGGCTTCTGTCTCTGAGAACTGGATTCTCAGTTGCCTTGTACGCCTCTGAAAAATCTACATCACCTGCATACATGTCTTTAAGATTTTCAAAACCCAAGGTCTTGACTCGAAACTCCTGCAGCAACAAACACTTCCTGCTCAAAGCGTCAGCCACTTTGTTAGCAGTCCCTGAAATGTGTTTAATGACAAATGTAAAATTCTGCATATACTCTACCCATTTAGCGTGTTTCTAATTCAGCTTCTCCTGCTGAGTCACAAACTGTAATGCATGATTATCACTATACAAAACAAATTCTTTTGGCATCAAATAATGCCTCCACTTCTTCAACGCCTGTATGATAGCATAAAATTATTTATCATACGTTGAATACTTTACCTTGGCTTCATCCAGCTTCTCGCTGAAATATGCGATTGGTCTGTCCTCTTGACTTAAGACCGCTCCTATGGCAAAGCCACTCGCATCACACTTTACCTGGAAAACTTTCTGAAAATCCGGCAACACCAACACTGATTGCTCTGTGATCTTCCACTTCAACATATTGAAGCTCTTCTCTGCCGCTTCAGTCCAATGAAAATATTTATGTCTTTTCTTGACTGTGTCCATCATTGCTGCGCTAATTCCACTGAAATTCCTGATGAATTTCCTATAGAAACTAGCCAATCCATGGAAGCTTCTTACCTCAAAAACATTCCTCGGTGATGGCCAATTTTTAATCACCTCTACTTTACTTGGATCCATTTTTAATTCATTTGCCGTTATGACAAACCCCAAGTAAATGAGTTCTCTCTTCATGAATGAAGACTTCCTCACATTGATCAACAACTTCTCTTGCTGTAGCTTCCTCATTACTGCAGCTAAATGCTTCAGATGTTCTTCTTTTGATTTTCTGAAAATCAATATGTCATCTAGATAAACAATGACAAACTTACCAATAAACTCTTTCAGCACTTCATTCATTAGCCTCATGAATGTACTTGGTGCATTCGTCAAGCCAAACGGCATGACTAGCCACTCATACAACCCTTCGTTAGTCTTGAAGGCTGTCTTCCATTCATCGCCTTCCCTCATGCGAATTTGATGGTATCTGCTTTTCAAATCCACCTTTGAAAAAAATTTGGCTCCACTTAAACAGTCCATCAAGTCATCCATCCGTGGCAATGGAAAACTGTACCTGATGGTTATCTTGTTAATGGCTCTAGCATCAGTGCACATTCTCCATCCTCCATCCTTCTTTGGACTTAGTACTGTTGGAACGACACACAGACTAAGACTTTCCCTGACCAGTCCTTTATCTAGCAGCTCCTGTACCTGTCTTTTGACCTCCTCATTCTCCTGCGGTGTCAACCTGTACACTTCTTTGTTTGGAAAACCTTCTCCTGGTATGAGGTCCATATGATGACTTATACTCCTCATTGGTGACAACGAATGAGGTAATTCTTCCACCACTATATCAGCGAACTCTTCCAGTAATTCCTGAATTTTCTCGGGCAGATCGTCCACTCTTGTGCTGGTCAAAACAACTTTCGGTTTCCTGACCACAAAGAATTGTGGATCTTCTTTCTTCTTTACTTCTGCCAGAAGTTCCTTCTCACTCATGAGAAGTATAGTATTTCTCGGCTCTGGTTTTATTTCTTTATCCTCAATTGGATTCAATGTATGTGCTCTTCCATCCTTCTCCAAAGTGTACGTATTCATTTTCCCATCATGAATTACGTTTCTGTCATATTGCCATGGTCTGCCTAGCAATACATGACATACATCCATAGGAATAACATCGCATAAAATCCTATCATTGTATCTTCCTATCTTGATGTCAACTAAGCACTATTTAGTGACATTTACCTGATGTCCCTTCTGCAGCCATGAAACTTTGTATGGCCTCGGGTGATCAGTTGTTTCCAATTCTAGCTTTTCCACCATCTCGGTCGAAACGAGATTGTCTGTGCTTCCGCTATCCACAATAACCTGGCATTTCATGTCTTTGGTCTTGCATGTGGTTCTAAAAAGCTTGTTTCTTTGAACTGCATCCTCCACCTCCTTCTTGGGTGTTAATAGAATCTTACGCATCATCAACGACCTTCCGTCTTCTGCGTCTTCTTCCTCAACATCTTGTCTCTCTGCTTGGGCGATGTGAGCTTCTCCTTTATCTGTCTTCCTATCTGGATTGTCAACTGCCTTATGTCCATTTTTTCCACATGTGTAACATGTGATGATTCCTCCTCTGCCCCTTCCTCTACCTCTGGTACGAGGAAAAGTATTCGCGTCAGCGTATCCTCTGCCTTGTTCTGTCTGCTACCTTCGTTGTTCAACGTGCTCGCCTCGCTATGAACTTCCACCTCTTTCTTTTCTCGTCTGAGGCTTCTTCCAATCATCTTTGGATTTCTGGAACCTATCTTGAGCAACGGACTTACTTTTTAGTTGGCTCCTACCTCGGCCTCGCTGTCCTTGCTTACGCCTTAGCTTTTCCTCAGCTTTTAACGCCATCTGATACGCATCCTCTACTGTTCGGATGGTTTCCATACTCATCTCATCCTGGATATCGTATCTTAAGCCATTCATATACCTGGCTACTTTTTCATCATCGCTCTCCCGATGACCCACTCTGATATTGAGCTTGTAAAATTCTTCGGTGTATTCCTTCACCGTCATCAATTTCTGTCTCAGGTTCTGCATCCTCCTAAACAATGTGATTTGATAATCCCTTGGGATGAACTTTGCTTTCATCTTCACAACCATTCGATCCCAACTTTTAATCTTTTGATTGCCTTTGCAGCGTCTATCTGCTTGAAGCTCGTCCCACCATAATGCTGCGTGTCCCTTCAATTTGGTGACAGCATGTCTGACCTTTTTATCCTCTTCGATATCCTCATAATCAAAGTAGGTGTCAAGAGCTCTAATCCAATCCAACAGCTCTTCTGCATCCAGATTTCCTTCATAAGTCGGAATGTCCATCTTTGTCTTTGAACTCATCTGGGCGATAACTTTCATTAATCGCTCATTTGCTGCATCTTCCGCTGGGATTTCTCCTGCTCCTGTCCAGCATCACCTTCATCCTCGGATTCACTGGTATCTCCTGCATCAGCTTTGCGCCTTTGCTTTACTCCCATATCCACAATCATAGAGCGTAATTCTTGCAGTTGTCTTTCTACTTCCAGATTCTGCCCTGGCCTACCTCTTTCCTTAGACGATTCCCTTTCCCCCTCTGAATCGGGTGATTGTCTATCTCTTCTCCGTGGCGGCATGGTGAATTCTCTCTTCTCCTCTGTTACAGAAAACAGAGAGATTTTCTTGCTCTGATACCACTTGACGCAAACGCGCCACCCAGGCCACGTCTGCTCCACCAGGACCTTCTTTTTCCTTAGGCCCAAAGAGCTGGAACGCTCTCCAAATCCCCTATCGGGACTTTTCTCTACCCACAGAACTATCCTTATGACTCCCCTATGTTATATCGGGAAGTCAGACCTCGCGGGATCGTGAGTCCTGCACTCATGAAAATCAGATATTACAAAACCTCGAACCCCGATGGAGTGTCCACGTCACACCTTCCTCGTCTCCTGTCGGGAATTTCCCTATCGGGAAATCAGCATATGTGATTTTGCGGTTCACGGGAAAAACAAACCTCCGAACCCCGAACCCCGATGCCACCTGTCCTTTTTCCATGGAAAAGACCTGGGGCCCACGCTCTCGTAACGATCGAGAAATCGCGTTTCGGGAATTCGCGATTCCTGATGCACAAGTTCACAGACCTTGCCAAATCCCGAACCCCGAATTTCGATGCCACTTGTCATCGCCTCAGGGTGAGACCTAATCCTTCGACACCTGTCCTCCACTCGACGTTATCGGGAAATCACGGATCGCAAGTTCAACATACGCAATGCGCTTGACTCTGGAAATCCCGAAATGTTGAACCCCGACGCCTCGGGATCTCTCGCCACGTGTCCCTCCGATCAACGGCTCCGACCGCATCGGGAAATCACCGATCATGATTTCAGTTACAAGTGTTTTTCACTCCGGGAAACCCCGATGGGTTAAATCCCGACTTCTGCCTGNTTCGATGCCACTTGTCATCGCCTCAGGGTGAGACCTAATCCTTCGACACCTGTCCTCCACTCGACGTTATCGGGAAATCACGGATCGCAAGTTCAACATACGCAATGCGCTTGACTCTGGAAATCCCGAAATGTTGAACCCCGGCGCCTCGGGATCTCTCGCCACGTGTCCCTCCGATCAACGGCTCCGACCGCATCGGGAAATCACCGATCATGATTTCAGTTACAAGTGTTTTTCACTCCGGGAAACCCCGATGGGTTAAATCCCGACTTCTGCCTGGATGTCTGAAGCGTGTCCTCGCTATTGGACAGTTCTGATCGCCCATTGGGATATTGCGGATCGTGATTCCAACTTGCATAAGTTCTATGTCCTCGAAAATCCCGAATTCCTGATGGACTGAACCCCAACTCTGCTCCTGATGTTGACACGTGTCCTCTTGAGATCAACGGCTGAGATCCTTTCGGGAAATCGCGAATCGCGATTTCTTTCTACATGAGTTTCAGGACCACCGAAACTCCGATATTTCGATGAGCCAAATCCCGATAACTCCTCCTCTGCTCGCTGGGGCTTAAACCCTGCGCAACTCCACACGATATGATGGCTGGCGGGATTTCATAAATCTCTTCGGTGAATCCCGACCGTCGATTCCTCCCTCTCAGGGATCTCCTGAGAACGGCTAAGTGTTTCTTCTCAGCACTTGTTTTCTGACGTCTACGCTTGCAGCTCCTGTTCGAACCCTCCTTGGCACAACTCTTGTGATTTCTTTCAACTATGTCACGAAGGTACTATACCTCCTGAGCTTTTCCACTCTGATTCCTTCAAGGAAAGCTCGCACGCACTCTTCGTGCTCGACTTTCAACAGCTCCCTGAGTGTTGAGCCTTTCAGACTTTGTGTACCTCCAGCAACAGTAATCTCTGCCTTCTTTTGCTTAGCTTAATAACTGAAACCTCTGACTCTGCCTGTGCGCCCTTCACACGGCTTCCACAACAACCCTATAACTTCTGGATGAATGAGAATAAGCGTTTAACTTCTGAGCCTTCATCAACGCACTCTATGCGGATGAATTCAACTGCACTCTATGCAGGAATATCCTGACTCAGACAGAGAAACAATTGAAACTAATTCTCTTCTCTCAGACTTCAGTTTAAACCCTGAAATCACATGCACAGCATATTCAAAGCAAATGCATAACCAGAAACAAACATTCATAAGCACATGAACAAACACACACAGAGAAACAACACCAGGCATGAGTTTGAATCAGAATTTCATTCTATTAATTCAAGACTGTACATGGGTGTTCTTCACAAAGTTCTCTGCTTGCTCCTCTCTTCTGAATGCTTCTGAATAATCTGAATGAATGAATAATGTACAAAGGAGGGTGTCTATATTTGTTTTCCCTCTCGAACTCTAAATTGTCTAATCTAGACTTAAACATCTATCTACCTGTATTAAATCTATTAAATGCCTCCTATCTAATTCAGACAAGAGCGTATGGCTCGAGGTCTGATACAACATACAAAAGGAATTCTTCCATAAATGGTGCATTTATACATTGGCGCATTCTCTTGTTTGAAAATTCAAAAAGTTCCGGCTGGTCCTGTCCAACTGTTATTGTCTTTCATGCTGGCTCGCTTGTCATGGGCGATGCTCCTGCATCAATTCGGAATATCGCGAATTCTGTAGTCACACGCCTTATGCCTCACGATTCCCTGAATCTCGATGCGGGTCAATCGCTAACTTTCTCCCCTTTCATCGGAGTTCTCCCTATTGGGAAATCGCTACTCGTGATGTTAACAATCTGAATTTCCAAACTCTGAACCCCGATGTGCCGATTCCCCGATACACGTGTGGATAGACCCTTCCGCCTTCCGTCACTTCTGTCGAGATTTTTGGATTCGCGGGATCGCGAATCTTGATGTCAAAGGACTCAGGACTTCCCTTTTCCCGATCCTCGATGTTTCGCCACCTGTCTCCCACTAACTCCAAGTGTGGCCCACACAACCCTTCCATCGGGATATCACGTATCGTGATTCCAACATGCAAGAGTTTCTTACCTCCGAAAACTCCGATATGCCGAACCCCGACTCCTCGAGATCTCCTGACACACGTCCTCCACAAAAAACGGTTCTGATCCAATCGGGAAATCGCTAATCGCGATTTCATGCACGAGACTCTTTGCTCCGGAAACTTCGATTCTCTAATGAGTCGAGTCTCGATGACTCCATGTCTCCTTCCCTGCACGCTAAGGCTTAACCCGGGTGCAACTTCCCAAGATCTGACGGCTGACAGGATTTCGCCGCTCTCCTCTGCGAATCCTAACCGTTGCTTCCCCCTCCTTGGAAGATTTCTTGAGAAGATTGAATGGTCCTTCTCAGAACTTGTTCTCCAACGTCTGTGCTAATGACCCTTGCTCGAACCTTCTTCGACACAGACTCCTGTGTTCTCCCTTAACGATATCTCGAAGGCACTAAACCTCTTGAGATTTTCCACTCTGATTCTTTCAGAGGAACTTGCACGCGCTCCTCGCGGAAATCGCTCAACAACTCCCTGTCGTTGAATCCTTCCGACCTTGCGCACTTCCTGCAACAACAGTCTTCAATCTCCTTTGCTCAGATTCACAACTGAGACTTCTGTTTCAGCCTGCGCACTCCTTGCACGTCTTCCACAACTCGCTTCCAATTCTGGGTGAATGAGGACAGAAGTTAAACTACTAAGCCTTCATCAACGCACTCCTTGTGGATGAATTCAACTGCACACTTTGCAGGAATCTCCTGGCTCAGATAGAGAAACAATTGAAACTCATTCTCTCTCCCTTTTAGACTTCAGTTTGAAACATGAAATCACATGCACAGCATATACAAAGCAAATGCATAACAAGAAAGAAAACATTCATGAGCATAACATCAACACACAGAGAATAGACACATAACCATGGATTTGAATCAAAGCTTTCTTCTATTAATTCAATATTTGTACATGGATGTTCTCTACATAGTTCTCTGCTTTCTCCTGAATGAATAATAATCTTACAATGTACAATGAGGGTGTCTATATTCGTTTTCCCTCCTTTCATCTAAAATTGTCTAATCTAGAAATAAATCCTACCTACCTGCATTAACTAGATTAAATGCCTCCTTATCTACTTCAGACAAAAGCGTATGGCTCGAGGTTTGATACAACATACAAAGGCGCTTTTCATAAATGGTGCATTTATACATTGGCACATCATTTTGAATGAAATTTCAAAAAGTGTCTGCTGGACTTGTCTAGCTGTCCATTGCCTTCCACGCTGGCTCGCTTGTCATGTGCGATGATCCTGCATCATACTCCTCGGCTTGAAAATTTTCATGGGCTCATGTCCATGAGCTCCTGCACGGTCTATCCATGCTTTTGAATCTCTGCTATGCTTTCCTAGCTGACATCTTCCACTGGGTGATTCTTCCACTTGACCAGATACTCAAAGTATTCCTTTCGCCTGGTCCTCTTACCCACTCGCTTGTCCAGTATGCACTCCATCTGCGGATTTTCTGCAATCGGCATCTACTTCGTCCACTGGATCACTGGTTGCTCACTACTTGTTCCTGTTTCCTCAACTTTGTATGGATACAAATCTGAGACATTGAATATCGGAGATATTCCGATGCCCTCTGGCAACTCGATCTCATAAGCATTTTCTCTGAATTTCTTTAAGACCTTGCATGGCCCGATTTTCTTCATCTTCAGCTTATTGTATGTTCCCCTTGGGAACCTTTCCTTCCTCAAATGCGCCAGAACTAGATCACCAACTTCGAACTGAAGTTGTCTCCGATGCTGATCTTCTCTGCGCTTGTACTCCTGACTTGAATCTATCAGTCGCTGATTCACCTTACTGTGAAGTTCTCTCATCGCCTCAGCGAATTCTTCTGCACTAGCGCTGCTAGTTGCAGTTTGTTCTAAGTCCCTCAATTCAGCAATTCCTCTCGGCTGCATCCCGTATACAACCTGAAATGGACTCTTGCGTGTGCTTCTGTTCACTGAGTCGTTGTATGCAAACTCTGCCTGTGGCAACACATTGTCCCAACTACTGTGGTACTTTGTCACCAAGCTTCTCAATAAATCTCCCAGACTTCTGTTTACAACTTCCGTCTATCCGTCTGTCTGAGGATGATAAGCAGAACTAAACGCTAATTTAGTTCCTAGATTCTTCCATAACGTCCTCCAGAAATGCCCTATGAATTTAGTGTCTCTGTCCGAAACTATCTTTTCGGCAATCCATGGAGTCGAATGACCTCCTTGAAAAACAAATTTGCGATGTGAGTCACATCGTTGGTCTTCTGGCATGGGATAAAATGTGCCATTTTTGAAAACCTGTCCACCACCACAAAGATGGAATAAACCCCTCTTTGTGTTCTCGGCAAACCCAACACAAAATCCATGCTGATTGCCTCCCACAGCCTCTCTGGTATGGGCAATGGCTGATAAAAACCTCCATTCTGTTTCCTCCCTTTTGAATGCTGGCAAATCCTGCATCTGTCAACAAACTTCTTGACACCTGCTCACATGCCTGGCCAAAAATATGATTCGCTCAGCTTTGCGAATGTCTTGTCGTGGCCAAAATGCCCTGCTAATCCACCACTGTGTTTTTCTTTTAGTAGATTCTCCCTCATGGAGCAATTCAGAATACATAATTGATTGCCTCTGAACAACAATCCCTCCTGGATCATATAATCTATCCACGGGCTCCGATCTCTAAGAACTGGATTCTCAACTGCTTCATACGCCTCTCCAAAATCTGCATCTCCTGCGTACATGTCCTTGAGATTTTCAAACCCCAATGTTTTGACTCGAAACTTCTGCAACAACAAACATTTCCTGCTCAAAGCATCAACCACTTTGTTAGCAGTACCTGCAATATGCTTAATCACAAACGTGAAATTATGCATATACTCTACCCATTTTGCATGTTTCTAATTCAACTTCTCTTGTTGACTCACAAACTGTAATGCATGATTATCACTATACAGAACAAATTCTTTTGGGACCAAGTAATGCCTCCACTTCTTCAATGCTTGTATGATAGCATAAAACTCTTTGTCGTATGTGGAGTATTTCAGCTTCACTTCATCCAGCTTCTCGCTGAAATATGCAACTAGTATGTCTTCCTGACTCAAGACCGCTCCTATGGCATATCCGCTTGCATCACATTTCACCTGAAATGTCTTCATGAAATCCGGTAACACCAAAACTGGTCGTTCCGTTATCTTCCGCTTCAACAGATTGAATCTTTTCTCAGCCTCTGTTGTCGAATGAAAAGACTTATGTCACTTCTTCATTGTGTCCATCATCGCTGCGCTAATTTCACTGAAATTCCTGATGAATTTTCGGTAGAAACTAGACAAACCATGGAAACTCCTCACCTCGAAAACATTTCTTGGTGATGGCCAATTCTTAATCACTTCCACTTTACTCAGATCCATTTTCGAATCATTTGCCGATATGACAAAACCCAAGTAAATGAGCTCTGTCTTCATGAATGAAGATTTCTTCATGTTAATCAACAAATTCTCCTGTTGTAGATTCCTCATCACTATAGCCAAATGCTTCAAGTGTTCAGCCTTGGTCTTACTGAAAATCAGTATATCATCCAGATATACGACAACAAATTTCCTGATGAATTCCCTCAAAACTTCATTCATCAATCTCATGAATGTACTGGGTGCATTTGTCAAGCCAAACGGTATGACCAGCCATTCATACAATCCTTCGTTGGTTTTGAAGGCTGTCTTCCACTCATCACCTTCCCTCATGCGAATCTGGTGATATCCTCTCCTCAAATCTATTTTTGAAAAATAATTTTCCCCGCTCAGGCAATCCATCAGATCATCCATTCTCGACAATGGGAACCTATACCTGATGGTTATCTTGTTGATCGCTCTCGAATCAGTACACATTCTCCAACCTCCATCTTTCTTCGGACTTAGTACTGTTGGAACAACACACGGACTCAAGCTTTCTCTGACCAATCCTTTGTCCAACAAATCCTGTACCTGATTCTTGACCTCCTCATTTTCCTGCAGTGTCAATCTATACGCAGCTTTATTCGGCAAACTAGCTCCTGGTATGAGGTCTATATGATGACTCACACTCCTCATCGGTGGCAACGAATGAGGTAATTCATCCACTATGATATAAGCGAACTCATCCAGCAGTTCCTGAATCTCATCTGGAAAATCATTCACTCTTGTGCTAGTCAGGACAATCCTCGGCTTCCTGACCACAAAGAATTGTGGATCTTCCTTCTTCTCCATCTCTGTAAGAAGCTCCTTCCCACTCATGAGAAGTATTTTGTTGCTTACTTCCAGCTTCACCTCCTTATCCTTTATCGGAAGCAACTTGTGTGTCCTCCCATCCTTCTCCAGGGTATAAGTGTTCATTCTCCCATCATGAACCACATTTATGTCATATTGCCATGGTCTACCTAGCAATAAATGACATACATCCATGGGAATAACATCACATAAGACCTTATCATTATAACCTCCTATATTGATTTCAACTAAACACTGTTTAGTGACACTCACCTGATGTCCATTTTGTAGCCACGAGACTTTGTATGGACTCGGGTGACCAGTTGTCTCCAGATCCAACTTTTCTACCATCTCGGTCGAAACGATATTATCTGTGCTTCCGCTATCCACGATAACCTTGCATTTCCTATCCTGGGTTTTGCAAGATGTCCTGAACAGTCTGGTCCTTTGAGCTGAACTTTCCTGCACCTCTTTCTCAAGTGTCAAAAGGACTTTTCGCATCAGAAGTGAGATTTCGTCTTCTGCGTCTTCTACTTCAGCATCTCACCTCTGTGCCTCGGCGATGTGAGCTTCTCCACCGTCTTTATTTTTCTCTGGATACTCAAATGATTTGTGTCCATTCTTTCCACATGTGAAGCATGTGATTACTCCACCTCGGCCTCTTCCCCTACCTCTAGTACGAGGAAAAGTGTTTGCGTCAACATAATCTCCCTTTCGCTCTGTATGTTGTCCTCTTTGTTCTACATGTGGCCCTCGCTGTGAGGTTCCACCTCTCTCAATCTTACCCTGAGGTTTCTTCCATTCCTCCTTGGGCTTCTGATATTTTTCCTGGGCAACTGCCTTGCCTCTGGGCTGACTTTTGCCTCGCCCTCTCTGACTTTGCTTGCGGCTCAGCTTCTCTTCTGCTTTCAGAGCCATCTGATAAGCATCCTCCACAATCTTGATAGTAACCATGCTTAATTCATCCTGAATGTCGTATCTCAGACCATTCAGATACCTAGGAGCCTTCTCATCATCGCTCTCCCAATGACCTGCTCTGATGTTCAGTCGATAGAATTCCTCAGTGTATTCTTTCACTGTCATCAACTTCTGTCTCAGGTTCTGCATCCTCCTAAACAGAGTAATTTGATAGTCCCTTGGGATGAATTTCGCTTTCATCGTTGCAATCATTCGATCCCAACTTTTAATCTTTTGCTTGCCTTTGCAACATCTATCTTCTTGAAGCTCGTCCCACCACAATGCTGCATGTCCTTTCAAGCGTGTGACAACATGCTTGACCTTCTTATCCTCTTCGATATCCTCATAATCGAAGTAGGTGTCAAGATCTCGGATCCAATCCAGTAGCTCCTCTGCATCCAGGCTTCCTTCATAAGCTGGAATGTCTATCTTCGCCTTCGCACCCATCCTGGCGTTGGCTTTAATCATTCGCTCATTGGCTGCATCTTAGGCTGCAACTTCTCCTTGTTGTTCAGCTTCAACTTCTCCTTCAGAGTCCCTCAGATCTCCAGCATTGGCTGTGCGTCTCTGCGCTGCCTCCATATCTTCTAGTCTTGCTCGAAGATCTCTCATTTTCCTTTCCAGTTCCGGATTTCCTGTTGGCCTGCCTCTTCTTCTCACCTCCCTGTCTTCTGGGTCGGGTGAATGTCTTTATCTTCTGGGCGGCATGGTGAATTCTCTTCTTTTCTACAGAAAGAAAATATCTTCCCGCTCTGATACCACTCTGATGCAAGGCGCACCCTCGGGCACGTCCGCTTCCTCAGGACCTTCTTTCTCCTCGGCCCGAAGAACTTGAATGTTCTTCTAATTCCCTACCGGGAATTTTCCTTACCCACAACAACTCTCCAAAGATCTCCCTCAACGGTCGGGAAATCGAAACTCGCGATATCGCGAATTCTGTAGTCACACGCCTTATGCCTCACGATTCCCTGAATCCCGATGTGGGTCAATCGCTGACTTTCTCCCCTTTCATCGGAGTTCTCCCTATCGGGAAATCGCTACTCGTGATGTCAACAATCTGAATTTCCAAACTCCGAACCCCGATGTGCCGATTCCCCGATACACGTGTGGATAGACCCTTCCGCCTTCCGTCACTTCTGTCGGGATTTCGGGATTCGCGGGATCGCGAATCCTGATGTCAAAGGACTCGGGACTTCCCTTTTCCCGATCCTCGATGTTTCGCCACCTATCTCCCACTAACTCCAGGTGTGGCCCACACAACCCTTCTGTCGGGATATCGCGTATTGTGATTCCAACATGCAAGAGTTTATTACCTCCGGAAACTCCGATATGCAGAACCCCGACTCCTCGGGATCTCCTGACACACGTCCTCCACAACGAACAGATTTGATCCAATCGGGAAATCGCTAATCGCGATTTCATGCACGAGACTCTTTGCTCCAGAAACTCCGATTCTCCGATGAGTTGAGTCTCGATGACTCCCTGTCTCCTTCCCTGCACGCTAAGGCTTAACCCGGGCACAACTTCCCAAGATTTGACGGCTGACGGGATTTCGCCGCTCTCCTCTGCGAATCCTAACCGTCGCTTCCCCCTCCTTGGAAGATTTCTTGAGAAGATTGAATGGTCCTTCTCAGAACTTGTTCTCCAACGTCTGCGCTAACGACCCTTGCTCAAACCTTCTTCGACACAGACTCATGTGTTCTCCCTTAACGATATCTCGAAGGCACTAAACCTCCTGAGCTTTTCCACTATGATTCTTTCAGAGGAACTTTCATGCGCTCCTCGCGAAAATCGCTCAACAACTACCTGTTGTTGAATCCTTCCGACCTTGCGCACTTCCTGCAGCAACAGTCTTCAATCTCCTTTGCTCAGATTCACAACTGAGACTTCTGTTTCAGCCTGTGCACTCCTTGCACAGCTTCCACAACTCGCTTCCAATTCTGGGTGAATGAGGACAGAAGTTAAACTACTGAGCCTTCATCAACGCACTCCTTGCGGATGAATTCAACTGCACACTTTGCAGGAATCTCCTGGCTCAGATAGAGAAACAATTGAAACTCATTCTCTCTCCCTTTCAGACTTCAGTTTGAAACATGAAATCACATGCACAGCATATACAAAGCAAATGCATAACAAGAAAGCAAACATTCATGAGCATAACATCAACACACAGAGAATAGACACATAACCATGGATTTGAATCAAAGCTTTCTTCTATTAACTCAATATCTATACATGGATGTTCTCTACATAGTTCTCTGCTTGCTCTTCTCTTCTTGCTCCCGAATGAATAATAATCTTACAATGTACAATGAGGGTGTCTATATCCGTTTTCCCTCCTTTCATCTAAAACTATCTAATCTAGAAATAAATCCTACCTACCTGCATTAACTAGATTAAATGCCTCCTTATCTACTTCAGACAAGAGTGTATGGCTCGAGGTCTGATACAACATACAAAGGCACTTTTCATAAATGGTGCATTTATACATTGGCGCATCATTTTGAATGAAATTTCAAAAAGTGTATGCTGGACTTGTCCAGCTGTCCATTGCCTTCCACGCTGGCTCGCTTGTCATGTGCGATGCTCCTGCATCACCATGCAATCCCTCAATATATTCCACTTCCTTAAAGAAATCTGATACCAACTGGCCAGGAAATATCATGGATGGGAATTTAAAGAATTATCAACTATAATTACCTTGTCTCAATGGCATCTATTTCCTTGTCACATGGCCACAATTTCCTTCATGGGTTGATGGAAATTCATACCCATAATTTCATTACAGCATACATGCAATCAGTGATCCCTCATATAGGCTCCGAGACAACTTTCTTTCCCAAGGAAGAATAAAAAAATAATTCCCTTCCATGCCTCTAAACTTTAACATATATTTTAATGTTAATAATGCACCATGTGACTTCCTAAGAAGTTCATGTATCTCACTTGGAAACTAATCCCAAGGTTATCATGACTTAGTATATCATAAGATAAAATACACAGGCTTAGGAATAAAATATTATTATTTGGATTTGGACCCCCTTTCAACCCCTTAAGCCCCCTTTCCTTCTTTTCTTTTAGAATCATAGCCCCCCATGTTCTTGTCCTTCCTCATTTACATTTGTTGATGCTTATTTTTATTATTATCAATGTACAATTACATATTACATCATCTATCCCTTATCCATTCATCACATACATATAAAATTGTTTTTTGTGGATCCAACTAGGTATTACAGACCATCTTGAGGAGGCCAAAGTGTCTAATATTGGAATTGTGATGTTGAAGCATGGAAGAAGGGTTGGAGTAGTAATTGTTGGTGGAGTTGTGTGGCTGGAATTCAATGTTTCGGGTTGAGTACTTGGTAGGATTTGGGGAGGAGTTTTAGGTTAACCTTTCATGATTCTTGGGGTACACGAATTGGTGGACTAGACTAGATGCCTACTTAGGTAGATGAGGCCTCAGGCCCTAGGGCCCCGGTTAGGTTGATAGGCTTTAAGCCTGATACTGAAACTTGGGAAGAGGGATAGAGTTGTACTATCTCTTTCTTGAAGTTTTGAGGTGGACTTTTAATGCTTTCTATGGCCACTTGGGTGGATCTTATACTAGTTACAATAGAGGGTGATGTGGAAGATACAAGAAGAAAGTAAAAACCTACAATTAACACAATTAAGGTTAAATTCGGGACAAGGTTCCTTCAAGGGATGGAGTATGTGATGCCTTGTACTTTGAATTAAAGTAAAAAGGATAATAATAAATAATAACATGATAATAAAACAACTGAAAAAATATAAAAGAAGAAAAGGTAAATAAAGAAGAGAAATTACTAAAATGGAATTAAAGGAGAAACAAAATCAAGAAAATGTTAAAAGCTACATGATTAACAATTAATTACTTGATGACAAGTGGAACCTATGCATGGAGATTTTTTCATTGATGGACATGAAGGATGTCACTTAATGATTGTGGAGAATGGAGTGAGATATATTTTGCTTAGACAATCTTGATGTGAAATGATTAGAAGTTGGCATAGATAGTTGATTGATGGCTTAGTGGGCTCTTGTTCATGACGACTAAGAGGTTGGTTGGGAAGAGATTCGTCCCCCCGACATGGTTTTGGTTACTAATTGTGGATCAATTGGAACTGATAGCAGGAACTCAATGGTTCTACGTTCACCCGGATTGTAAGTGAACTGACCTAGACAACTTTTAGATATGACTCTTCTAATTTTTTCCTCGGGTTGATTATGCATTAAGCAACAAATTGATAATTACTTTTAATTGGTTAAAGGTATACAAAATCTTGTGTTTAATTTACAACTCTTGATTTTATCAAGTGGATTATTACACTAAATTATTGATGATGGATTGGTGCCAAAGTGTAATTCTACAATTGAATTCACCATAAAAAATCAAAGTTTTTGCTAATTTTTTTGTCTTTTGTAATCTACAATCTAAAATATGTATTTAGCATACATAGAATAAATCTTACCTCAAATATAATGATCACTTGAAGTAATAAGATGAGTGGACTAAAAAAAACATGTTTCTTCCATGACTAAACCCTTGTCCATAGAGTTTGATTGCAAATGATGTAATTTCCCGAGAACATGAAAAAATACCAAATGAAGAACAATGAAATAGGAGACAAGCCAATGCTAGAATAACCATGATATGCGAAATGAACAAAAATATAGATAACCACTAGAACACCGAAAACCTGAGGTGAAAGACCAAACCTAGAACACGAGAACAACAAACAAACCAATGCTAGAATAACCACCACATGCCAGATGAATAAGAGGGTGAATAACCATTAGAACATGCACAACAAGAGGTCAAAGAACAAACCTAGAATAAAAACCACTAACGAAACCTAGAATAACCTAAAATAACTACCCAAATCTTAGAAAACATGGAAAATGAACAAAAATCTCATGCTTCTACCAACTTTCTCAACCTCGCCTCCTTGCAACACCTCTAGTCCCCAACCATGGAATAAAAAAGTTACAGAAGAGAACCCAAAATAACTGCCCAAAATAAATGACAAGATGAAATAAGACTATTCCTAAGATGGTTGGAGATCGAATAACCACTAAATTCCTAGAATAGGAGGCGAAAGACCAAACTTAGAAAAACCACAACCAAAAAACTGAACGAACAACTAGACACATTGGAAAATGCAGAGCAGTAAATAAACAACTAGACTAAGGAACGTCTAACTTAGAATAACCATTGTTAGAGGACTAAACAAACAACCAAACACAATGGAAAAAACATAGAACTGCATGACCAAACTTGGAACAACCACCGCTAGAGAAGTGAACAAACAACTAGACACTATGGCAAATGAAGTGAACTGAATACACTGTCAAAACAAGGAACGCCAAAATTAGAACAACCATCACCTAAGAACTGAATGAACAACCAAACACAATGGAAAATGTAGAACATTGAATGAACAACCAAACCAAGGAACAAACCCGTATTCAAATGCCCTACGCAACACTACATATCAATCACTGTAAAGTAATCAATACACTGTAGAGGGTGAGTGTAGAGTAGTGAATGCGCATTAGTGAATTTGGAGAAGTGAATATAGAGTAGAAAATACATTGCAGAGGAGTCAATGCACGGTGACCTCAACATACCGCCATATCTAAATATGCATTTCATGTGGCGGAAATCACACCCTACCCACCAATCACAACCCAAATAAAACAATGTTTTAAAATGAAACCAATACCAATATTCTAATACCAATATTTGAAACCTTAATCAAATGCTCTTAATTACCAATTTAATTAATTACTCTTAATGATTTCTATATATCCTCCACCAAGACATAATAGATTACCTCCAACTTCAATTATATCTTCTCCTTCCTATGAATGGGATAGAGCAATTTTCCCCTAGGGTGTAGGGCAATCAGTAATGGAGTGTGTTGTTAAGGAACTTCGTTATGTAAAGTCACCAGTTGAAAACCATGGCTTACCTTGTGTGTCACGCATTATGAGGCATACATATGACACCCGGAGGTTATAGTGGTAGTAGTCAAATAACACGACCCTGTATCACGCGAATACATGCTCAACTAGTTTTTGATTCCACCAATCATTAAAAAATAAAATTATTTATTCAATTTATATATACACAACACGAAAAATTTACTAAATGTAACATGACAACATGACATGCCAAGTTGGGTTATAAGAAACATGTACAAATATATCGAGACAAATATACATGATATATGACACATATACAAATATACATGATATCGAGACATATATGCATGACATGCCAAGATCGGTTAGAGGTATCGAGACATATATGCATGACATGCCAAGATCGGTTAGAGGAAAGATGTACAACACACGAATATATGTGATATCTCGTGTTGAATATTAATACGATAATTATGAAATTCAAAATCTACCTTATCCTTTCTACGAATAAAAATTGGTAAATATAAATAATAACAATATTGGATTCATGAATTCTCTAGTAAATTTGTAGTGGACTTTTAAGATTTTTTTTTATATAAGAAAGATAGTTTAACAAGTCACGTCTTTTACTTGTTGGTTGGGCGATCAACATGATATATTTTGTACTTGTTTGTTTGGATGTAAAAAGTTGAGTATATTTATCAAAATAATATTTCCATTAAAAATAAAAGTTTGGGTGAAGTTTACTCCATTTCTTTATAATTTGAATATTAAAAATAAAAGTTTGAGTGAAGTTTACTCCATTTCTTTATAATTTGAATATTAAAAATAAAAGGTTGAGTGAAGTTTACTCCATTTCTTTATAATTTGAATATTAAATAGATATGACAATTTAAACAATAATAATGTTAAAAATATTTAATTATACTCTTGATGAACTCCAAAGCTCTATACTAATAGTCTTATTTTAGAATTGCTAACTTCCTTGAGATTACTTATGGCAATTTGTTGAGGAATGGGATAGTAGGACACATAATCCTCCTTTGGCATAAGAATGGATGGTTTGTTTGGGAGCTCACGTAGCCACTTTCGTTATTGATAAACTGTTTTGATGGGTTGTCGTGGAGCGTTGATTTGAAATATTTAAAAGAAGATTACTTATTTATAACATTTCACCTACTTGCATCATGTTGCAAGGTTTAAAATCTCATTTAATGAACTATGTGTTTAATGTGCAAAAAAATGTACGAGGGTGGGGTGGGGTAATATTAGAGAAAACATATAATATGTTTTTTTTAATATTATCTTTAATCCCCACAATTATAACGGTAACTATAGTATTATTCATTATATATAAAAAAATTAAATATATTTAATTCGATATGGAATCAATGTTAATGGATGTGCTTTTCCAATTATCTCTAATTTAATGTGGAATCAATGTTAATGGGAGTTCTTCTCCAATTGTCTCATAAAACATAGAGTTGGGATTTCAAAATTCTTCTTAAAAGTGAAAACAAGTTCTCTAAATACATTAACAAGTATGGTATTTTGGTATAAATAGTTGGTATTTTTCTTTTCCATTTATCATATTGGAGATATTTGAGATTTACACAAAACATTACATTGGTATGACATATGGATTTCCTTTTTCAAAATGTTAAATTCAATAATAAAAACTTAATAAAAACATTTTCTATCGAAGTCTCGTGTAAAAAGGAAAATAGAATGACCAACCCTTGATACAATAAAGAGTGTAAGATTCCTAGAAGAGTCATTAGGGATGTTACCCTACAATCTAAGAAGATAAATAGGTACAAATCCCTAATTAAATGGAAAAATGGGTACTATATAAATAAAAAGAAAGAGAAGCTTTTACACCTCTTGAAGCTAGATCCCAAGAAGTTCTATAGGCAAATTATAACTTTTAAAACTATAAAAAAACAACATGGCTTTATTAAGGGACTGTAATTCCTACTTTCAAAATCTTTATGAATCCCCTAATGTCATGGACAACATTCAAACCCTTTTTGCAAAGGAAGAAGTTTTTTCTTTAGAAGACATAGAGTTTGGTCTTAAGTAGATTGCAAAAGAGAAAGCTAAGGACATAAAAGGATTCTAAGATAAAATCCTAAAAATCAGAGGGCCTATCCTCATCCCTCACATTCACAAGCTCTTCAATCTAGTAGTCATGCACTGTTTCCCTAAATCATGGACTTGAAGCCTCATTGTTCCTATGGAATTAATATGGAAAATAAGATCAACATATGGCTTGAAAAATAGGGGAAAAGGGATAAAGGCTAGGATGGATTTAGGAGCTATCATTCAAATATGGACTACCTTGTTGTGCTTAGGATCATTGCAGAGGATTGTCGCAATAATAAAACTAATATCCTATTTTTCTTTACTAACTTTAGAAAAACATTTGGCATAATGCATAAAACTAACCTTTGGAATAGATTAGAAGAGATACAAGTTTGTTTCAAGTTGAGAATTGTGGCAATAAGTTTGTATGAGAACATTATTACCAAGTTTAAAAACATCGATGGCTAGTCAAAAGATATCAACTGTAATATTAGAGTTAAGCAAGGTTGTCCCATGTTCTCATTCCTATTTTCCATATACGTCGACAAGTTAGATGAATTTTTGCAAGAAGCAAGGTGTGTTGGCATGACTTTAGCTAGAATAGTCATCATCCTTCTTCTTTATGTTGATGATATAGTTCTTACTATGAGTTATTCCTTTGATCTAAATAAGAAACTAAGAACTCTAAAAATATTCTACTCTAGTAAAGGTATGACTACTAACACTGACAAGACAAAGGTTATGATAATCAAATCCAAAAACAATAGTCAGAATAATTTTGTATATAATAACAACATCTTGGAGGAAGTGACTTTAGACAAATAGCTCATAATTGATTTATATCAAAAGCATAACTAGAACTATAACAGTGAGAAAAGTATAATTGGAGGGTGGAAAGATTATTTTTCTTATATGAGTTTGAAGGTTGGGGCCACAACATCTCTACAAATTCAAGGAGAAAGATTGAGCAAATCCAAAATCGTTTTATAACTTATAATATTAAAAAGGAAATACACCATAACCTATCTTCCTCACAAAAGTGAGTCTTTCCCCCATTTAGTACATGGATATGAATAGGTACCTTGTGTACAACAACAAGTTAATCAACATATAATACAAGAGGCTTCCTAGGATTTCCTTAGACCCCAATCAAAACCACCTATGGCTCAAGTGGGGTTGGCATAAATATGTCTAATCTAGGTTAAATCATAGGGGAATTGAGGAAGAGGCCACTCTATAGAATATCCATAATACTAAACATATTATTACATCCAAATTTAAGGAGAGATTGTGGTGCAATAAGGAATTAGAGGATAAGAGAAAAATGAGATGTTGTAAGGAGATGACTAACCCTAATCTAGAGGGTCAAAAGTATCTATTTGTTTTTATTAGTGTAAAGAAGAAAATCAGCATTGCTAAAATAAGAACAAACTCTCGAGAACCTCCACGGTGAAACACGGTGTTGTAAAAGTCCTAAAATTTCATGGGTTGAAACAATTTGTAATATTTGTGATACTAAGGGGGTTGAAGATGAAGATCACTTTCTCTTAGAATGTCCTATTGTTGATGTGTTTTCACCCATAAAATAGAGACCAATTTGTTTTTTGGTCGAACTTGGAAAGTTCCAAATAATCTTCACCTATTGATCATGAAGACCCAACAAGTTTTGAATTGACTCCAATATTGCACTTCTTCACCATGAAAGGCTAACATAGATAGTTTCTCTTTGAAGTAAAAGAGAATAAAAGAAAAGATAGTAAAAGAAGGAAATTGCTTATGTGTATCTTCTCACTAAATATCCCTATGTCTGTTACACATTATTTTCATCACCCCTATGACCCTTAATGATGTAAACCTATCCTTTGTCTTGAGAAGGATCAATGGCCTGAATCCCTGAAGAAGAATGAAGATACATTTTCCCAGAGAGATTGAATTATACTTTTCCTTTGTAAAAAACCTTAGAAAAAGGGATCGTCTCACCTTGCTTAATGTTAAGGGTACGACGATCCTTATCTAGGATCTTCATAGGTTGCACCATAGCGGCATGTGACATCGTCATAGTTTTCTCAGTGTTAAGGGTGCGATTATTTTTGTACGAAGGAAAAAGATCATCTTCTCGATTCTTCTAGAAGAGAAGCTTCTGAGGTGAGGTGGCCTCCGATCGATTTGGATTTGAATTGCATCCCTGATCTCATGGGATCATACTAACCTCCTCACCCTATCCTTTTCATATCATAAAAAGAGAAGAGTTCTCATGGGAAGAGCTAGTTGGCTAGTGCTTAGTTGGAAAGTTCTTGAGTTTTGTAGCTTGGAGTTTTTGGAGCTTGTATGTTGGATTTGAGATTTGCTTTGTCAAGATAAATTGTTGATCTCAGAATCCATGGAGAATAAGTGTGTGGGAAGCAAGGAACTGTTGGAAGGAACGTCAAAACATCAAGGCATCTAGTTGTATCTTTTTTCCACATTCTTTAATACAATGACATATTTATTTGCCATAAAATTGGTCTTATTTTATTGTATGACTCCTTGATCACATACATAGGTTTTGTTGAGTATACGTTGTTTTTTTCACTTTGTTTTCTTGTGTCTTTTTATAGGTTCAACATCCCATAAGTCTTGGAATGGAGTCACGATGACATTAACGAGGACAAACGACATTTAAAATGTACATCATTTATCTCTTGTTAGTTAGTATGTTTGATAATTAAAACTTAGGGAAAGTTTTATATTCTGTCTTGTTTTGTTCTAGTTTTGTGGTGAAACTAGGGAGATCTATTGTGTCTGCACTTAATGATTTGTCTGATAACAAAATTGGCGACCATACTAGGGAACAAATTGTTTTCTTAGTTTGTCTTGATTTCTTTCTTTAATTGCCTGGGTTCTGTTTTTTGAGTCACTAGGAGATCCAAATGAACTCTTTGAATGTTTCAATTCACTAGAAAACCTTCTTGCTTTTTATTTTTCCTTTTTTCTTTTGATCATTGCACCTTTCTTTGAGGGAGAGTGTGACAATTTAGGATCATCTCACTCTTCCTTGAAGAGACAGTGCGATGTCGACGCTCTGTGGTCTTCTCTTACCCGTGACAATCAAGGATCGTCGCACTGTGTTAATCCTACAGCTTGCGACGATTGGGGAATTTTTTAACTTTTGGTGGTTTTCCCTACCTATATTTTAGATATGGTTTTGGGGTGAATTTTTGGGTTTGATTATAGTCTGATTACAGTCTGTTTGTTAGTCTTTGAATATTATTTTATCCTTCTTTTCTTTGTTTTATCTTGCGTGCTTTTGAAAGAATTGATTTCTTCCTTTGAGTGTCTTTCCGTTACAAAGCATTGTTTTTCTTTAGAATTATTTAGTGAAAGAACTTCTTTTTCTTTTATTGAATAGTTCATGTTAAATTGATTTGGGTTTATTTGTTTTTAAAGAGATTTGCTATTGTTTTTAGCTATCTTTGAAACAAAAATTTTAA
>SNQJ01S0023335.1:40255-51512 GCA_010110895.2 Picea sitchensis | reverse complement strand
GCAAAAAATTAAGGATGTAGGAGTTAGTGAGTGACTCAAGATGAGCCATGATGTCAATGTTAGTGTTAGGGGCCTATTGGCGCAGGCCAATTTTGGGAAAGAATCAAGGCAACGCCAAAAAATGGGGAGAGTGCCAAAAAATGAGGAGCACACCGGAATTAAAGGAAACCCAATGCCATGAAAAGAACTTAGAAAGTGGAAAAACTGTAGCAGAGAAGTTGGAAAGTGGACAAGCGCCATCTTGGAGAACAGTTGGATCGAGGACCAACCGAGATTGAGCAGTTGAAAAATGGAAAAACCTAATTCGCTTAGGATTAGGGTTTTTGTAAGGGATTTGCCCCATTTTTTGTATAAGTAGAATGTATTAGGACTGTAAAGGTTGGTTTTGTTGGCAGTTTAGTGAGTTAGTAATTTTTAGAAAGTCTGATAGTGGATTGGTGAGAATTTCTCAGTTTTGTGAGGACTATTGTGATCTATGGAGATCGTCTTTAATGGAGGAAGATATGTACAGTCTGAAACACTATATTTTGCATGAAGAATAATAAAGTTCTAAAGAAAAAAATATTTATGGACGTAGCCNCTCTCATTATTATGTTACTTTTATTGATGATGCAACTAGAAAAACTTGGGTTTATTGCATTCGACAAAAGTCTGATGTTTTTGATACTTTTAAGAAATGGAAATCTTTGGGTGAGAATGAGATAGAAAAAAAGTTGATCCCTGACCTTGTACTTATCCCTAGCTTAAGAAGCTAGAGGCTCAACTTCAGCATCAAGTCCAGAGACTGTAAGCATTTCCCCTCAAGCTTCTTTTCGTCCAACAACACAGGTGGATGAAATGAATCTTCAAATACTATGCATAACTAAGTACTTGACTCAATCGAAGAGGGGGGGGGAATATATTTCATTTTTTAACAAGCTTGACATGGGAAAATGAACTATGCTCGAAAATCCAGGTTCAATCCACATACCTTTGTTTCATTTTTTAACGATCTCGACATAGGAGAAGAAATATGCTTGTAACCTCTGTTTTATTTTTTAACAAGTTTTCTACAGAGATGCACAAATTGCCCTTGTGACCTATGTTTCATGTTTTAAAAAGGTTTCCACAGAGACACAAAACTATCTTCACAGCTGGTTTCATTTTTTAATGGGCTTGAAATCCAAAAACCATGACCAAAGATGTTCTTCTTGATCATGGCTTCCAAGAGGATAATGCTCTGGAAGGAAACCATGTCAAGGGACAAAGCTCGGTCATGGCTTCCAAGAGATATTCACTGGCCGGAAGAACAATGCTCTGGAAGGAACACATGTCGAGGGACGCAACATGGGTGAGGAGATCAGGATCTAAAAGCCCCGTCGAAGAGATCACCATGTCAACTACTGAATCCAAGTCATAAGAGATTGATCTTACAGTGAGAGGCTCATCTTCATCGACAGTTGAAGGCATGGGAGACAACACCACATAATTGAACTGTGGCAGGAGCGATACCATCTGCATATAAGAACCATTTAGGGAGTTCATTGAGTTAGGACTAACGAATCAAATTTTATCAATAATCACCATTCTTCCATCATGAGGGAAACATGTCACATGAAAAAGAGTGGACACGATATATTTCATGGCATAGACATAATATTTCCCAAGGAGTAAATCAAAATCCAATGGGTCTTGGACTTCCATGACATCAATAAAGACAGTTTTCCCTCCCAAAGTTACTAAAAACTGAGGAAGGGTCCCTAAAGGTTGACTAGTTCTTCTGTTGAAAGCCAACAAATTCTGCATAACCAACACAAGCTGAGGACAACCCAAATATTTCCAACCAATAGAGGACAAAATACTAACTGACGAACCTTTGTTTATCAACATCTGAGGAATGTCCTGACCACAAACATGTATTGTAATCTTGAAAGGAATGTGAGAGGGAAGACTGTTAGAAAAATAGGACCATGGAGCAATAAAATAAAACAAATGTGGAAACAAAACACAGAAGATACAAAATACAATAGAGACATAGATTTACATGGTTCACCCAGTGTGGTTTACGAAAAATGACATTTTGGATTTTTCTTCAAGTGTTTTCCAGACTCCCTAAACATGAAAAAGCCTTGAGTTTTATTTCTTTGGACTCGTAAAACAAACATCGGAAGGCCCATATGGGATTGAACCACTCCTTCCTAGGGTTCGCTAAAAACACTTCGAGGGACTCATCTGAAGGATGAGCTTACAGTTCAATCATATGTTATCCTCCTCAATCTTGTGTAAAAATAAAGAGGTACTCGCCAGAAATGGTGGGGGGGAAATTGGGAAATAAATGTGTCTAAACCCGTATTCTATGGAAGAGTCACTTTTGAACATGACACCCTTTCAATTTCTTTGTGTCTAGGTTGGAAAATCCACTTGTCTCTTGATCATACTCCTTTTCAAGATTACAAATTGGTATGTGATCCCTGTTGTTGAGTTAGTGTTTCTGAGACATTTGTTGTGTCGTAAATATGTTCAAAGAGAAGTTCAACCCATAAATCCTTCTATTGCATCGACCATTTCTACAGTCCTTAAGCCTTCTATTGCGTCAACCATCCCTGATTCAGTCCTAAATCACTTGTTACTCTGATCTACTTCAAATCTTGTTACATGTTTCATGTCATTGATGAGGGATACATTAAGGCCCTCCTATGACGAGTCTTTTCCTATCGACTTCAACTCATTATCTAGGAATTAGACTTAGAAACTAATTGGTACATTGGAACTTACATGCCTTAATGGTAGGTTTTCTCACTTTTGACAGTGGGTTTTTCATTATTGAACCATGATCGGGAGATTCCACTGAGTGTTCGACTTCATCTCATTAATTCACATTCGTTGGATTGTACTAGAGTACCTTGGGAGTCATTGACATTAATGGTGATTTCCCTCNCACTTGTTAATGGTATACACTAATGATTGGTAATCAAGTGGTTTATACCATGTTTGACTTCAACACATGTATTTGCATGGTTAGATTTGTACTATAGAGTGGTGGAGATGAAGACCTTGGATATTTTATGACAGATTTAGTCTACGTTGGAGTATATTCAGATTGTACTGTTGCATAGATCCATAGTGTATCTGTCCTGGCTATGTTCAAATTTGAGTCTTTAACACATAGATCCACAATGTATTTTTGGTGGCTATGTTCATATTTGAGTCATAATGGCATGGATACACAATGTATGTTTGGTGGCCATGACCTGTCTTACTTGACCTGGATATTTTCATGTCAACATTTATGATTTGATTCATTTGTATTTTGAGTATGGGAATGCCTACCTCAATGAAGACATGTTATTGTATTGTATTTTCTTGTTTGTTGGCAGGTTTTTGACCGGCGTGTTCCTTGTTCCCTACACACACTCGACAAAGTGTTTCAGCTATCACTCTGTTCTAACTTCATACTTTTGGGGGATCTCTGTTCCACATTATTTTTTTCACCCCTGTGATCATTAATGATGTAAAAATATACTTTGTCTTGAGAAGGATCAATGGCCTGAATCCCTGAAGAAGAATACAGATACATTTTCCTAGAGAGATGGAATTGTACTTTTCCTTTTTCAAAAAAATTAGAAAAATGGATTGCCGCACCTTTCTTAGTGTTAAGGGTGCAACGATCTAGGATCTTTGCAGGTTTCACCATAGCGGCCTGCGACTTCATCACAGTTTTCTCAATGTTAAGGGTGCGACGATTTTTGTATGAAGGAAAAAGAGCATCTTCTCGATTCTTCTAGAAGAGAAGCTTCAGAGGTGAGGTGGCCTCCGATCGGTTTGGATTTGACTCCCTAATCTCATGGGATCATCCTAACCTCCTCATCCTATCCTTTTCAGCTTATAAAATGAGAAGAGTTCTCATGGGAAAGGCTAGTTGGCTAGTGCTTAGTTGTAAAGTTCTTGAGTTTTGTAGCTTGGAATTTTTGGAGCTTGTATGTTGGCTTTGAGATTTGCTTTGTCAACATATATTGTTGATCTCAAAATCCATGGAGAAGAAGTGTGTCAGAAGCAAGGAACTGTTGGAAGGAATCTGACAACATCAAGGCATTTGGTTGTATATTTCTTCCACATTCTTTAATACAGTGATATATTTCTTTCCCATAAAATTGGTCTTATTTTATTGTATGACTCCTTAATCACATACATAGGTTTTGTTGAGTATATATTGTTTCTTTCACTTCATTGGATTGTGTATTTTTATAGGTTCAACATCCCAAAAGTCTTGGAATGGAGTGAGGATGACATTAGTGAGGACAAACAACGTTTAGAAGGTATGTCATTTATCTCTTGTTAGTTAGTACTTGCCAGAAATGGTGGGGGGGCGATTGGGAAAGAAATGTGTCTAAACATGTATTCTATGGAAGAGTCACTTTTGAACATGACACCCTTTCACTCTCTTTGTTTCTAGGTTGGAAAATCAACTTGTCTCTTGATCATACTCCTTCATAAGATTACAAATTGGTTTGTGATCCCTGTTGTTGAGTCAATGTTTCTGAGACATTTTTTGTGTCATCAATATGTTCAAAGAGAAGTTCAACATGGAAAGTCTTCTATTGCGTCGGCCATTTCTGCAGTCCTTAAGCCTTCTATTGCATCGACCATCCCTGAGTTAGTCCTAAATCACTTGTTACTTTGATCTACTTCAAATCTTGTTACATGTTTCGTGTCATTGATGAGGGATACATTAAGGACCTCCTATGACGAGTCTTTTCCTATTGACTTTAGCTCATTATCCAAGAATTAGACTTAGAAACTAATTGGTACCTTGGAACTTTCATGCCTCAATGGAAGGTTTCCTCACTTTCGATAGTGGGTTTTTCATTATTGACCCCTGATCGGGAGATTTCGTCAAGTGTTGGACTTCAGCTCATTAATTCACATTCGTTGGATTGTACTAGAGTACCTTAGGAGTCATTGACATTAATGGTGATTTCCCTTGCACTTGTTAACGATATACACTAATGACCGGTAATCAAGTGGTTTCTACCATGTTCGACTTCAACACATGTATTTGCATGGTTAGATTCGTACTATAGAGTGGTGGAGATGAAGACCTTGGATCTTTTCTAATAGATTCAAGTTGTGTTGTAGTATATTCAGATTGTATCGTTGCATAGATCCATCRTGTACGTCTCATGTATATGTTCAAATTTGAATCTTTAACACATAGATCCACATTGTATTTTTGGTGGCTATGTTCATATTTGAGTCATAATGGCATGGATCCACAGTGTATGTTTGGTGGCCATGACCTGTCTTCCTTAACATGGATATTTGCATGTCAACATTTATGATTTTATTTGTTTGTATTTTGAGTATGGAAATGCCTACCTCAATGATGACATATTATTGTACTGTATTTCCTTGTTTGTTGGCAGGTTTCCAACCGATGTGTTCCTTGTTCCCTACACACACTCGACAAAGTATTTCAGCTATCACTCTCTTCTAACTTCATACTTTGAGGGGATCTCTGTTGCACATTATTTTCGTCACCCCTATGACCATTAATTATGTAAAACTATCCTTTGTCTTGAGAAGGATCAATGGCTTGAATCCCTAAAGAATAATGAAGATACATTTTCCTAGAGAGATGGATTTAGACTTTTCCTTTGTCAAAAACCTTAGAAAAATGGATCATCACACCTTTCTTATTTTTAAGGGTGCAATGATCTAGGATCGTCGTAGGTTTCACCATAGTGGCCTACGATGTTTTCGTAGTTTTCTCAGTGTTAAGTGTGTGACGATTTTCGTACGAAGAAAAAAGAGCATCTTCTCAATTATTCTAGAAGAGAAGCTTCTGAGGTGAGGTGGCCTCCGATCGGTTTGGATTTGAGTCACATCCTTGATCTCATGGGATCATCCTAACCTCCTCACCTTATCCTTTTCAGCTTATAAAAGAAGAATATTTCTCATGGGAAAATCTAGTTGGAAAGTTCTTGAGTTTTGTACCTTGGATTTTTTGGAGCTTGTATGCTGGCTTTGAGCTTTTCTTTGTCAAGATAGATTGTTGATATCAGAATCCATCAAGAAGAAGTGTGTGGGAAGCAAGGAAATATTGGAAGGAACCTGACAACATCAAGGCATCTGGTTGTATATTTCTTCCACATTCTTTAATACAGTGATATATTTCTTTTCCATGAAATTGGTCTTATTTTATTGTATGACTCCTTGATCACATACATAGGTTTTGTTGAGTATACGTTGTTTCTTTCCCTTCGTTGGCTTGTGTATTTTTACAGGTTCAACATCCCATAAGTCTTGGAATGGAGTGAGGATGACATTAGCGAGGACAAAAGACATTTAAAAGGTATGCCATTTATCTCTTGTTAATTAGTATGCTTGATAATTAAAACTTAGGGAAAATTTTATATTCTGTCTTGTTTTGTTTTAGTTTTGAGGTGAAACTAGGGAGATATGTGTGTGTTTGCACTTACTGATTTGTCCGATAAAAATATCTCCGCTCCATTTAACACTTCATGAAATCTAAAACAAAGGTAATATGCCCAAGATATGTTATTTTTCTCCCACATTCTTCTACCCCATACTGAGCCATTTTTAATTTTCCTTATTCTCCATTCTCCATACTAAGTCATTTTTTCTCATTTTTCTTTATCTTTCCTTGATCTATACTCCCTTACTCTCTTTTCCTTCCTCTATACTCTCTACACTTACATTCTTGTAAGGTATCATATATATTATAATAAGAAGAAAAATAAATATTGCAACCAAAACTAGTAGAACAAAAAATTAATGAGAATAACAACACCAACAATAATACCTTTATTGAATGAAAGCAATGTTCGATTGCCTCTTCGTGGGGGAAACCTCCAGAAACAAATATATATATTTCAATAATTCTCAAGACAAAACTTTATCATGTCTTCTACTCCTATTTATACTAATTCTATCTTCTAAAGACCATTCTAGAGGAAGATCTTTATAGAAGCAGAAGCTTCTATTAACTCTTCTTACATTAGACTTGTTCACATTATTCAATAGGCATTATAAATTAATGTCATCCTTTATTACATAAAAAATATATTATTCTACCTATGTGAGGGGTTAGGGAGGTTAGGTCTATAACATGCCCTCCCCTTTGAAGAACGACCTTGTCCTCAATGCTCCAGATGAGGAAATTATTGCAAAATGGTAGTCGGATCTGAGGTGGCATCTCCTGGAGTTGTATATTTCCACTAAAATAACACTTCCTTAATGGTGCGTTGATGGAGGAGACATTATTGTTGGTCGAAGACTTCTTGTGGTTGCAACCAAATAGAATCTTCTTCAACCAACTCAGGGAGACTGTTTTGAGTGAGGCACTTAGTTTCTGACACTGTTCAATTTTGAGTGAATACTTCTTATAAGGTTGCAAACGAAGAAAAACATGTTCCCCTTCAGTGAATTAAAATTCTGAATGACCTTGATATTCTTGTTGCTTATGCGATTTTGATCCCTAACCAAATTTTCTTCAAGGGTACAAAGAATGGCCACATGAACTGTAACATTGTTGTCAAGATCTTGAACCTTGGAGACCCCTGAAATGTATGAGATAATCAATATTAGTTTTTTCCTATAGATTGCTTCAAAAGGAGTCATGCAAGTGGAAGTATGGTAAGATGTTTTGTACCACCATTCAGCTAGGGGTAATCACCGAGCCCATTGTTTTTTTATGTCAGATGCAAAAAAACACAAATATGTTTCCAAACACTTGTTCATAGCTTTAGTTTTCCCATCAGTCTAGGGATGATAGGCGATTCTAAGATGGAATTGGGTTCGCTAGAGCCCAAACATTTATTTCCAAAAATTTCTGGTGAAAGTTGGATGTTGATCAAAGATAATAGAATGAGACATGCCATGGATTTTGAATATATTATCCATAAAAAATTGAACCACTATGTATGTGGTGAATGGGTATTGAAGAGAACATAAATGATCATATTTGGAAATACGATCTACTACCACCATGATGACTGACTTATTTCCCAATTTAGGTAATCCAACAATGAAATCCATATAAATATCCCTCTAAATAGTAGAGGGAATCGAGAGCGGATGATGTGTTCCTGAAGATTTGATGATTTCTCCCTTATTTTGTTGAGAGGTATCACATTCATCCACAAAGGTGCATATGTATTGTTTCATATCGTCCTTGAAAAAGAATGTTTGACCCATTCATATGTTTTGGTGAACCTTAAATTCCCAATTGTGGGTGAAGCATGAAACTTAGAGAGGACTGTGGATTTAAGTTTCAACTATTTTCTTAAATACAAAGACCTTTATAAAAAACATCTTCATTGTTCCAAGAGTACCATGGTGAATCTTGAGGATACTGTTGCAATTTTTGGATCATGCTAGAAATTTTGGGGTCTTGCAACCATTCTTGGTGAACAAAGTGAAGCTAGTCTGCTATAATGAATGAGAGGGAAAAGATGGAATTCTTCATATTTCCTTGAAAGAGCAACAATAACCACATTTTATTTTCACTTATTGTAGATGATCTCATACTATTATCCAAAGAGCTTGGTCACCCATTTTTGTTGTTCCGGGGAGGAAATTGTTTGCTCAAGAAAATACTTGAGGCTACAATGACCAATTTTAACTTGGAAATGTTTCCCAAAGATATATGATTTCCATATATCCACCACATGTATAATACACACAATTTCCTTTTCATAAGTTGATTTCCCCAAATGTTGCTCTGAGATTTGTTTTCTAGTGAAAGGTAAAGGTAAACCATATTGCATGAGGAGTGCCCCAATGCCTTTTCCTGATGCATCACATTCCATAAAAAAATCGTCTTGGTGAAGTTGAGTAGTGTTAATAAAGGATTAATGCACATAGCTTCTTTCAAGTATTGGAAGGATTGATCAGCTACTGGAGTCCAACCAAAATAATTATTTTTAAGGAGAGCAATGAGAGGAGATTCAATTTTTCCATAATTTCGAACAAACTTGTGATAATATCCCATTAAACCTAAGAACCCACACAAGCATTTAATATTTTTAGGTTGAGGCCAATATTTCATAGCTTGATTTTTTTTAGGATCCACCAGTACACCATCCTTGCTAATAATATGACCTAGATACTCAACTTCAAAGGCACCAAAATCACATTTTGAGTGTTTTAGATTTTTTTTTTCTTAGACAATTGATGGAGAACTTGATCCACATTGGGCGAGATGGTATTGCCAAGTTTTACTATAGATGAGGATATCATCAAAGAAAACTAAGAAAAAATGATGGAGGAAAGGGAAGTAAACATGATTCATGAAACTTTGAAAAGTGGAGGGGACATCAAAAAGGCCAAAGGGCATGCCCAATAACTCATAGTGACCTTCATGAGTTATAAAGGATGTCTTGGGGATGTCTTCCTCTTTCATGTGTATTTGGTGGTAGCCATAATGGAGATCAATTTTTGTAAAGTATTGGGAGCCACTCAATTCATCCAAAAGGTCATTAGTGACAGGAATGGGAAATTTGACTTTGATTGTGAGTTTGTTGAGAGTGCAAAAATGGGGACATATGAACTAAGTTGCTTTGTTCTTGAGTACCATGACTACTGGATAAGAATAGGGTGTAGTACTAGGAAGGATAACACCTACTTCTAGAAATTCTCAAATAATTTTCTCAATTTCGTTTTTCTAAGAAAAGGGATGATGATAAGAGTGAACATTGGGAGGAAGACTATTTGGTACTAGAGTAATGGAATGATCATGGGAATTGCGGGATGGGAGAATTCCATGGGGATTATTCAAGATATATTGGTGTTGGGAGAGTATAGATTGGAGGTTAGGGTGCATATAGGGTGTCTCAACGGCATGAATGGAATGGAGTTGGGAAATAACGCCAAAGTGACCTTTTTTTAGTATATTTTCCATTTGGTGGGAACTGATGATATTAGGTGAACTTGTTGTGATTCCTTGGAATTTATATTGTTGTCCCTCTTGTTCGAATTGCATGGTTGGGTCCTTAAATTCCATGAGGATGGGGCCACGAGTGTGTAACCGTTCAACACCAAGCATAATGTCACAATTTCTCATGTTTATAAAAAACATATGAGATTTTAGGTGGTACTAACCAATTTGTAGGGGCACATTTTCACAACGCTCACCACATTTCATGGAACCACCATTGACAATCATGATTTGAAAATTGTTGAATACATGGATATAGAAATTGATTTTATGGGAAATTCAATGGTGAATAAAATTATGGGTGTTGATGCTATCAACAAGGATTATGACCTTCTTATGCTTAATGTATCCAATGAGCTTGAGGTTTTTGTGAGAAAATAAGCTAGTGAGGGAAATACACAAAATCAATGGTTCAAATTCTTGTGGATCAAAGGGAAGAGTAGGGTCATTTGTTGGGGGTAGTTCTTCCACCAGGGAAATTTCAAAATCCTCATTAGCAACATCCTCATAAATGGCCATAAAAATATTATATTCCTTACACTTGTACGCCAAAAAATATTTGTCATCACAATTATAGAAAAGTCCCTTGAGTTGGCATTAAACCATTTCTTCCCAAGTTAATTTATGGATCATTGGAACATTGATTAACTTCTAACTATGTATGGGGAAGATCCATGAGGACCTGGTCTCGAATTTCATCCTTTAGGCCACTGATAAAGGATTCCTTTAAGAAGGCATCTGACATGCCCTCTGTTTTGAAAGTCAGTTACTCAAATGTGACGATAAATCCTTCCATGGTACAAAATTGTTTCAACTTGTTCAAATGGCCCAGATAGTGTGTGTTGATGTGAAAGTGATCATAAAGTTCAACCACAAACTATGTCCAAGAAACATACCCTTGTTGTAACCTTTTATGTTATTTCCACAATTGCCAACGTTTAGGATCTAGATAGAGGACACCATAATGAAATTTGGCCAAGTCATCAGTGATTCCATGCAAGGAAAAGTAATTTTCCATTTGATTGACCCAACTAGTTGGATCCCAACCATAAAATTTATTCACCTCCACTCTTGGAAGACGCATATCACGGTGAAGGGGGTTGGACTAAAACTTCTGGGAATTGGAGGAAGCAACACCTTCTACGTTAAAATGTTTTTTAGATGAGTTAATTCCTCCAAGAATATCAAGTTTTTCCAGGATATTGGTAGCAAAAGGTTCAATTTGGCTATTAAGGTGTTTAGTGATGTCCTTCTTCATGTCTTCTTTCATATATTCCATTTTGACATCTATAGTGGAATTGAGGCATGTTTCAAGGTCTT
>SNQJ01S0023335.1:0-28829 GCA_010110895.2 Picea sitchensis | reverse complement strand
TAAAAGAAGATGTAAAATGCATTCAAATGTTTCAAAGATTTCCATCACAATAAGTCAGGTAGAAACCTTATTCTTTCCCTTTCCATCTTTTTTCTTCGGTCATTTGTCATGTTTGCTTTTCTATTCCTAGTAACTTGTGAAACCTAAGTCTAAACCTTGATTTTTTATATTTTTTCTTCCATCGCCCTCTTTCATTTTATGGTTGATGGGATCCCCATCCTAATCCTCTTTGAAGGAAAAATGAAATTTACTTTAATTGTAACCCCATATATTATTGTTTATTTTATAAAGAATCTATTTTTTTGTAGTTCCCAAAGAACTAATTCAGGACATAACATCATTGATTTCTCAAGACTTTGAATTTAAGCATAATATTTTAGATGTGTGTCTATCAAAATCTTTATCGCATATGATGAAATGATCATTTAGAGTTCTATACCATATTTGGTGCATACTTTCCTTTCCTTTGTTGAATATTGTGTCTTACTTTGATGAATTTTTTGATGGAAATTTCATCCTATTTTGATGCATACTCTTTTGGTTTATAAATATTGTAACATAGTGTAAGCATTTGCTTTATACAAGATACCTAGTCCTTTCTCGGGTATTCCTTGCATGTGAATATTTGTTTCAAGAATAATCCTAGTTCTCTCTTAGGTCTATTTTAGATTCTTGTACATTATTTAAATATAGAGGAGTACCACCTCTTTAAAAATGCAAGGGGATTTATCTTCTTGATGTTATATTAAAGAATGTAAAACGATATTTTAGATCAACACCTATGTACAACCATATTACATCTAAATTTCAAAATATTTGTTACAATATTGACCTTCCTAACTTTTTAACTCATCAAAAATATGGTGCTTTAAGAATTATTGTTTTTAATCTTTTTTAGCATAGAAATAAAATTTTAAAGCAAACCAAGTAATTCCTTACCTTTTATTCTTAAGGCCCAATAGACCAAATTCTGTCTCAGTTGACATTAATAACCATCATCATCATCACAATAACAATGCAAAAATCATGCTTCATATTTGTTGAAATTTTCTTACATAAAAATTGATATTTTTTGTCATTTGGCAACGAAAAAAACAAATCATATCAATATCTTTCTATCCAACCAAAAAATATTTAAATGATATTTTTCATTAAAAGAAATTATTTCAATAATGAATAGTTTGGAAACATTCTAAAATGTGGGTGATTGTTTCCATACAACTAATTGAGAAACTAAGGAGATCAATATTTTTAAATTTAATTTAAATGCATTTTTAAAACAAGAATTGGGGAATTTTGTATTGATAAAGACTGCAACAAAGCGCTCAAAAAAAAAGTACATCAAAAGGAGAATTATTCTTTATTTTACAGACCCATGGAGGGTTACGAATCAACATAACACTATGGGTCTGATAGCACTTTAGATACAAATTGTTTCTATCAAAATGACAAGTGTAGATTCTATAATAATTTCCTTTATATAGTATAAATTTAGAAAACATAAGTACAGATGAACAGAAAGACAAAAAAAAATAATGGTTTCAACCTTGTTGGTATTCCAGATTGTCTTGCATCATTGTTGAGGTTGTTTCTTTTGTGAATTTAAAAATTGGATTAGGAATAGTGGAATAAACAATATTTGAAGGAGAGTATTGGACCATAATGTCTACCTCTAAATATTGTTGCTAGAATAATTCACCGAGGACTCTTCTATGTTCCTTCAATTTAGATTCAAATGTTGTTATATGCTTCTTTTGTTGCAGAAGAATGTTGGGTTGTTTCACGCTTGTGCACATACTTCTTAATGATAGGGGGTTAATACCCTAGTTTCTTTTAGAGTTGACCAACGAAAACCATAAAGCATCGACATATCAATCCTCAGCTAAGACTAAAGAAGTTCTCACCCGAGACATTATTAGGATCACAGAGACCATTTGGTCATGTGTCAATGTTATAACCCTAATTTTATCTAATCATGCATGCCTGCCATTAGGCCCTCTTACTTGCCATTTTTTCCAAGCAATCTTTGAGTTGCTCTTCTTAAAAAAACTATTTTTGAAGATGTATGTTTTCTGCACCACTCTAGCCCACATATGTACGCTTGATTCACCACTCCATCCCATGTACGTATGCTAGTTGCACCACTATATCCTGCGTATACTCACAAAAGTTGCAAAAATTTAAAAGTTGCAAGGAATTCGTTGAGATTACAGGCTATTGGGTAGTTTCCCAACTGATCCACTGCCTATAGCCTGTCACCCAATCAAATAACCATCCTTTTGTCATACAAAAGGAGGTGTTGGGGTCTCATTCCTAAGCCATTTATAAGAACGGTGAAACTTTTCCCATTTCACATCACCTCCTTGGCCCAAGAAATTGCAGCCACCTTGTGAGATTTGCCTCGGAATTTTCCATTTTTTCCTTTTTCCTCCATCATAAGCCTATTCCATTTCCCTAGGGAGAGGTTGAGAGGAGAAAGATACTCGGAGGCGCAGTTGGAGCTTGGTGAAGAGGAGCTCGGACCAGGTTCTTGGAGCATCCACTGACCTTGTTGTAAGTAAACATTGTGATATCAATAAAAGAAATACTTTTCCTATCCCGAAATATGATATGTCTAATGTTTGAATTTTATTTATACTTTATTCTAGCATCTAACCCATGATTTGTATATGAGATGCATGTTTGTAGTTTCCTGTTTATGTGTTTGTGAATGCAGGTTAGTCTTGGGAGGAGGCTTGCAGTCAGCGGAGCTATCAAGTGCGAGAGGATCGACATCGGACACAGAGTAAAAGGTACAATTACCTGATCCTTCTCACTTTGTCTTTCATGCATATGTCTAGGGTATGTTCGGGGTAGTTAGAAAAGTAGGATACTTTTAGACGGTTGTGATCTGCCTACATTCTGAACCCTAGTGTAGTCGATAGGGGGGGTTTTCCTACTAGCAGGACTGGCGACCATACTGGGGAAGCCTCTAGGTTTTAGGGGATTTTTTGGGTGTTTGATTGGTTTTATTACCTTTCGAGTTTCTGTTGAGTCTGTTGAGTCTTTTAAGGGATTCTGGTCACCTTCAGGTTCCATACCAGTTCTCCCTGCCCTCCAGTCTGTCTATTTTATTTATTTATTTGAATAAGTACATAGGTGTACGTGCCCTGCTGTGGGTCAGCACACATACATACGTGCCCTGCTTTATAGACAATCTACGTACATACGCAGGCTGCTTAAGTATCAGTAGCGTACCTATTTCAAGGAACTATTTTTGAAAAAGGAGGCAGTCAACCTCCTTCTTGATTGAAGTTTCACTTCTCAGGGTTTCTTGATAGAGTCTAGTGTCTCTATTTTTACAKTCCTAGCTTAGGTTAGATGTCAGTTTGCTTGTCTTTTGAAGTTTTCTTGTGTTTACTTTGGAAAGGGTTTTAGATGAGTCTTTGAGTTTTGATCAACCTRTTTGGTGTCTTTAGTGACTTCATGTGATTCGTAGTGGACCAAAACTCAGTTTTCCAGTCTTGTCTGATATTTATTTCCCCCCCTTTCATCTTCTTTAAAGAAAAGTGAAAAAATATTTATTTCAAGTTTTTTTGTTTTAAAGCATTTTCAAAAAACAAAATTTAGCATAGTGTTGTGTTTTATTCTCATCTTGAAAGCATTTCAAAAGAAAAATAAGAAATATAATCCTTCTTTGCTAGTGTTCTTATAAGTTTCATTTTTCACAAGAGTCTTAACAACATCAGTGACACTAGCACACCCTTTCAGTAAATCAAGCCATTTAAAAAGAACACTAAATTTAAAATTAACTAGACTTTTATGTTTGTAGGGTCAATCAACTAGTCTAGGCTAGAGCCTTGAATTAGGTTGGAGAGAAAACTCTGCAAGGCTTACAAACAAACATTGGAGTCAAAGCTAGGGAGTGTAAAAAGTCCAGTAAACATGGAATTTATCCGGGACCCCCCTCTAATATAGGGGCTAAACATGAGGTCGCGTGCAAAAAAGGTAGCGGAGATAAACCCTCCAAAGTCATACCAAGCATAATACATACCATATATAGAGGAATTGTTGTGGGATATTGTCGGTTGCATTTTCCTACAGAGATTTGTGGATCTCAAATTTGCTTGAGGTCCTCAGTTGTTTTCTAGACCACTTGCTTTTGATAACGTCGATAGGTTTCGGGCTTGATACCCTGCTCATTGTTGTCCACCCGACTATCGACTATACCCTCCTGGTAACTGTTCACGATTTGGCAACTTAGTTGTCTGTATTCTAGAGGCTTACATAGGTGACTGAGGGGGTATACCGCAGTACCTAGGGTAGACGTCGGGCCACACTTTGAAGAGTATACCCAGAGGGTGCTTCCGTGTTTGAGTTGCACTTGAACCGATAAGTTGCTCTAGTGTTGGCTAATGTAACTGTTCTTCCAACTAGATAGTGTTTTTCTTGCTTTATCTCATAGGAACTTTTCTAGTGTGTGCTTGTTTTCAAACGTTAGTAAAAGCCTTACCGTGTCGTTTATGTTTTCACAAAGTGGAAGATCAAGATCTCAGCCAGTTGCGAAGGCTTCAAGGACTGTCGTCGGTTACATTGGAACCACCATTTCCACCATTACGACGAAGACTTGACCAGCAAGGCTCATTTGAGGCGATCGGGCCGCAGGAAACTGTGTCGAGCCATCCTCGAGAGGAGAACACTCGAATCCAAAGGAATCGACCATTTCTGACCTTGGAGAAAAATCTCTCGGGCCATTTAACCCTTCGATAACTGACTTGTCGGTGCCACTTTTGATACAGGTTTCCCCTCCAAGGGTAACACATCACGAGCATCAGATATTTTTGCAAGCAGGTATGGAAAAAAATGTTGCTACTTCGTCAGGGAGTCCTCACACTCCCTCAATGAATTCCACCACTAGGGGCATTCCGCCTCTTAACCCACCTCGTCGGTCTAGACCAAAATGGTATTGACCGCCTCTACTTCGGGAAGCAGTATGATTCTGTCTATGGTGGCGATCACTGCTTCGTTCACACAGAGTGCAACGAGCCCTCTGTTTTCATATGGGATGCCCGACTTTGATATGAACTATGTCCTCACCTACTCCATCGTACAGACCATGGGTCTGGGGGAAGGAAACTCAAACTCTCCTTTGTAAGGGTCCATGGGGGGCACCTGATCCCCCTATAATGCTATCACTTACGGCAGGGGTCATATACCTCCTTCGTCCCCCTCGCTTGGTGGTGCTCCCCAATAACCCGTCAGGCTGAACATGAACTACAACTTGTTTGGAACATGTAGTATAGAACCTTCTTCCTACACCACACCGGTGGGTTTAATGTTATTCTCTTTGTTTGGCGCATTTGGTAATAACGCTTTCTCATCCGCTATCGTCTCGGTCAGGGGAACCCCTGGTTTTTTAAAACAGAATCCTATGCAGGGTACTATTCCTACAGAAGGGGAAAATGCACGAGTCTTCTCCTCACAAGGAATCTAGAATTCGTGGTAGGGATCAGTTCCCTCGTCAGGGATGTTGACTGGGGGAAACCCCTTCCATGGTCAGTGGAGCCCTAGTAAAGGCTCGGTACCTATGCCCATTGGATTGGTAAGGGAAACCCTTTCCAGAATATTTGGAACACAATGCAGGGAGCAATCCTCGCCCAACCCTCAATGTCCAATTATGGGAATCAACTGATGATGTCCCAACAAAAAAAGTATCCGTACACTATCCAAGGCCATGGTATTTACCAGAACCCTGGGATGCAACCCAAATTTTCCTGGTAGCCCGGTGTCAGTCAAACTCTAGGCTCCTTTCTTCTTGTACATAGTCAACAACCCAAACTATCGTTTCTGGCGACGTTACATTTTCCAGACTTGTCAAGGTTGTTAAACAACCCAATTTGTCATGATTCACGTTGGCCTCCCATGCCAACTAAGTTTCCCTCGGACATTCCAAAGTTCAAAGGTAAGCCTAACGAAGGTCCAGGTGATCACGTGACTACTTTTCACCTATGGTGCTCGTCGAACTCGTTGCAAGACGAATCCATACATTTGCACCTATTTCAATGCACTCTTATCAGGAGTGACGCGAAATGGTACATCGAGATTGACCACTCAAGATACTCTTACTTTAGAGATTTGGAAATGGTTTTCCTAAACCATTTACAACTACCTATGAGATACGATGTTGACACTGAATTTTTGGCCAACTTTGAGAAAACAAAGGATGATCATATCTCGGATCACATCTGAGAATGGCGACGTCGGAAGAGTTTGATAAAAGTATTGGTCTCTCTAGATTTCCTGCTGGAGTGGTTCCTTAAGTCTTTTGTACCTCAATTATCCAAGGATGTTGCAATGTCAGGAGTGTGTTCAGAGGAAGAGGCGATAATGAGAGCCCAACATCTTGAACTGATATACTCTCAGTCTGGTTTACTCTATGAGGTTTTACCAGATGTTCCACGGTCCATCCTTGATAAGCTAGACACAAGTCTGGACCACATGTTGATGGTATATTTGGTTCAACACAATCAAAGCCCACTGATCAGTTGTCGAATCAATTGCAACAATTGTCGATATAGCATACAATGGCCAACCAAACCTCCGGTTCGACTGCCCCCCCTACTCAAACGTCATACATACATAGTGTGCATTCGACGAACCCGAAGGCTAACCAACATCTTGACGGAAAGAAAAAAAAATGAAACAAGAAGGGTAAGGGGGATAAGAAACCCACCAAAAACCACAGAGAAGAGAAAGGAAAAGAATCCATGTAACCTTTGCACGGAAGACCACCCGACTCACCTATACCCTTGACTCGCAGAGGTCGAGTAGTTATTGGCGCAACAACAACCTGTTGTGTTAACGAACCCATTTCCTCATGGGAAAAAATTGACTCAAGCCTCTACGAGCGTGGATAGAGGCAGTTAGGGACCCCCTCCATATTCTAGTAATTCCTCAACCACGAACATTTACATGTTGAAAGGTGATGCTTTCATATCAACTAGGGCACATGATTATGAAAAGTCAGAATCTGCTGAAAAAGGTAAAGAAGTTGTAAATCCATATGTTCCTTTCCAGATTGAGAAGACGATGGGAGAAACAATGACATGCATCCCGAAAGGGGCGTTCAAGAAAGATTTGCATAATTTGAACGTGAGGGCCACCCAGAACTACTTTGTGTTGAAGGATTTTTCACAAACCCGTTGAGCGATGTCCGCTCTGGAGGTCCTCCAGAGCTTCCCTTCACAGAGAAAGGATTTTTTAGATGCCTTAGGATCTGTCAAGATTTTTGATCCGAGAATGATCATACTTGATACGATCGACTTAAAACCTCATCTGCCATACCACGTTGCATTTAAGATAGTAGTGGCTTACACGATGAAACCTTTTACCCAGAATTTTTTCCGCACGGTGGTTGATGAGGGCGCCTCGACATGCATGATGTCGTTGGCATGTTGGAAGGCCATTGAACAACCCATTTTGTCTCTGTCACCTAATCTACTTACTGCTCTCGATGGTCATTCTTTTATACCACATGGTATCATCCCTTATTTCCCCATGCACTTAGGAGGGAAGACCGTGTGCATCGAAGTTGAAGTGGTTAATGCGCCTCTCGACTACAACCTTTTATTAGGAAGGAGTTGGCCCTATTCTATGCATGCAGTGGTTGCTACAGTTTTTCGGGTCTTGTTGTTTCCACATGAGGGTCGGATATTATCCATTGATCAGTTGTCCTTCTCCTATCCTGACCCTTCATTGGGGAAATCCACGGTCCCGATGATTGATAACCCTTAGCTTGACATCATCATCAACATATAGGTTAGTTTTTTCCCACCTTTGATGGGTACCTTTGATTACCCACCTCCTTCTGGCGATATCCAGCTCATATCGGTTTTCCCTGACTAGCCCAGGGTTGATATTTTTCAAGTCTGGTCATTTTGTACAAATTACTTTAATGACCCATGGAATCTTCCTTCCCCATTGGTTACGATGAAATGAACAGGGCATCCTCGCATGGCCATGCCCTTGTTTGTGAGAGAAGTTGTGTACACTATTGTCCAACAAGCTTCAACCGACCCCGATCTGACTCCCGCACATGAGTTAGATCCAATTCTCGAGCCTATATGGGTTCAAGGTTCCCTCGCCACTACCAATTCTTTAGACTTATTCTTTCTCTTTGATGAGTCGATTATAGAGGCATTGACCGATCCGAACAAAACTTGGGACGATCTCCATCACAGATATTACTTTCTCCCGGAGTTAAGAAGAATAGAGGCAGGTGAATTCGTGTTGACTATGACTGGAGATAGGTCTTGTCCTGTTAATACTTTGGCTATGCACACAGTTTATGCTGAGGGTAATATGGAAACTATTGTTGAAACGATACCTATTGACATCTCCAGAACCCCTGGCATTGTGGAGAATGTCTTCGTCGGAGAGGATTGCTCCCTCGAAGAGATTCGGATCTATGCAGATTTATTTAAGGAATTGCGTGACATTTTTTCCCGGTCTTATGAGGAAATTCTAGGCATTGATCCAAGAATCGTTGAACATGAGATAAGAACTTACTCTGACGCCAAGCTGGTTCGACAAAATCTTCGTCTGGTGAATCCTCAGAAAGCGGAAGCTATTAAGGCTGATGTAGAGAAACTTCTTAAAGTCGATTTAATATACCCCATTCAGTTGATGCAATGGGTGTCAAATCCTATTCTTGTTAACAAAAAACATGGTACGATTCAAGTGTGCAYGGACTTCCATGAATTGAACAAGGCCTTTCCAAAGGATAATTTCCCCACCCCATTCATTGACCAGATTGTCAATRAATGCATAGGTTGTGAGGTCTTTTCATTCATGGATGGTTTCTCAAGATATAACCATATTCAGATCAAACTCAAATACCAACATAAAACAACTTTTATCTATCCATGGGGMACATTTTCTTATCGTAAKATGCCTTTTGGCTTGAAGAATGTTGGAGCCACTTTTCAGCGGGCCATGTCTTTTGCTTTCCACGATCTCAAACATATAMTTGAGGCTTATCTCGATGATTTAGCATCACGATCTCGTAAGAGAGCTGATCATCCCACACACCTCTGACTAATCTTTGATGCAATGTCGCTACTATCAGATTCACTTGAATACTAACAATTGCAKTTTTTGCATGACGTCGGGTCATCTTTTAGGTTTCATAGTTTTGACAAYAGGGATCATGGTCGATCCTCTAAAGGTTGAGGTGATAGTTCAGTTGCCTCCCTCGTGCACAGTCCCTCAGCTTCAAAGCTTACATGGAAAAGTGAACTTCCTTTGGTATTTTATCGCAAATTATGCTGAGATCACTAAAGGGTTCATGCATTTACTGAAAAAGGGAGTCCCTTTATATTGGGATGAAGTCACTCAGTGCTCTTTTATAGCATTGAAACACGCTCTCATGTCTTCCCCTCTACTCCAGCCTCCCAATTATAATAAATATTTCTTATTGTACTTGGTCATCGTAGAGTCGACCATCAGTATGGTCTTGGTTCAAGAGGACAATCTACTCAAAGAGCATGTGATTTATTACCCGAGCCGAGGTCTAGCTGGATCGAAACTCAACTACTCCCATGTTGAGAAGATTGCGTTGGTAGCAGTGCATGCTGTCCAACGGTTCCGTCATTATATCCTACTTCGCAATACCATCGTCATTGTCATTGTGAATCCATTCCAATACATGTTGACATGACATGTAAGTACCGAAAAGATCAGTAGATGGATTTTTATCCTCCAAAAATTTTACTTGGATTTTGTTTCCGCGAAATCCAAAAAGTCATTGGCCTTTGCGGAACTTATCTCGGAACTTCCAGTCGAATCAGGTGATGTTATTCCCAAAGAATCGCCGATTAAGTGAGATATTTTTCTAATTTCATCTTTGGACCCATGGTATGGAGATATAATAGTATATCTCCAGACTTTGAAGTGCCCCACCTCTGCTTCTCTCGATGAGCGTTGATGTATATGCCATGAGGCACAAAACCATCTCATACTCAATGACACTTTGTATTGTCGAGGTGTAGAATTCATCCTTCGTCGATGCCTCATTCATGAAGAAGAAAAACTCATTCTTAATGACAGCCACACTAGAGCTTGTGGCGGTCATTTTTCTGGGTTGGAAACAACCCAAAAGATTCTACGAGCTGGTTAATTTTGGCCTACGTTAATCAAGGATTGTGTTGAGTTGGTAAAGAAGTGCCAACTGTGTCATATATTCTCTTGAAAGATGAGGGCACATCATGCTCCCATGTTTCTTTATTATACTACAAGCCACCTGGATTTAGCCAGGGGGCATCATTATATCATTGTAGTGGTAGACTACTTCACAAAGTGGGTCAAGGCTATGCCAACATTTAAAAATGATGGTGAAATATCAGCTCTCTTTATTTTTAACCAAATAGTAGCAAGGTTCGACATCCCGAAGGAGATTATCACTAACCATGGAAGTTAGTTTAAAAAAAAAATGATGTCCAAGTTACCATCGAATATTGGGTTGAGGCAAGATAATTCATCACCCTACTACCCACAAGTGAATGGTTAGGTGGAAGCTGTGAATAAGTCCCTCAAGAATATTCTACAGTGAACGATCAATTTTCCAAGTCAAATTGGCATTTGATGTTGTACTCGACATTATGGGCCTACCGAATGTCTATAAATACTGCCACCGGTTTCTCACATTTTCAACTCGTTTACGGGGTGGAAGCAATCTTTCCAATAGAGTGCCAAATCCCATCTCTAAAGTTGGCAGTAGAGTTATTCCTATACACTTCACATCTTGAGGAACACTTATTATATCTCGAGCAGCTCGATGAGAAACGTCGTGATGCAACCTTGGCTAACGAGGCTCACAAGCAATGGGTCAAGTGTCAATATGATCGGTCCGTTCATCCTCGGATTTTCTCCAAAGGCAACCTTGTCCTGGTCTATGACCAAGATAAGGATCCCTTGGGGGCAGGCAAGTTCAAACCCATGTGGTTCAGACCTTTCATAGTGAAGGAGGTTTTAAAGAAAGGCACTTATATTCTGGTTGAATTTAAGGGAAATGCTTTGGAGGATCCTAGAAATGGGCTCTACCTCAAGAAGTATTACTCGTAGGTTGGTCGCCTAGGTGATTTCTTGTACATATGTATAGTTCTTATACAATTAGTTTTTTGTCTTTTTGTTTTATGGACATGTCGTTATTTATGTCATATTTTTCACTATGGCAGATGTCAAGTGAATTAGAAGTGTTCATTGGGTTCATGGACGATGCTAGATGACACATTCAGAGGCTTGCTTCTACAACTTGGGTGGTTTTCATGCCTCAAGGCTAGTTGCTATCTTCTGGAGGTATCTGTTTAAGTGACACCACAAACAATGTCTCTGAATACAGCACAGTGATAGAGTTTCTTCATGACGCTTTGTCGAAAGGTATCTCTCACCTCCGGGTCTACTTAGATGCTCAGTTGGTTGTGTCCTAGTTAAATGGGGTTTATCACGTTTATGATCCTACTCTACATCGACGATTACTTAGGGTACATCTCTTAGAACGTTGCTTTGATTACATTACATATATCCATGTTCCTAGGAGATTAAATCAAAAGACAAATACTCTAGCTAATCAAGTATTAGATTGGCATATTGCACACACATAAAAAAAATCCACACACATACACATGTACATACATTTGTAAATATGTGATCCATAAGACACAAAATATGTATATATATATATATATATAAGTCTCAGAGTACATAGGTGGGAGAGAACGCCTCAAAAATACATATCCAGTATATATCACGGGGCTTATGCCCTAAAAAATATACAAAAAGAGTGCTCACGGCATGTAAGTGGTCCATCCTAGCTAAGCATGGGGCTTGTTGGCCCTGCCATAGTGACCAACGACGTTCTCCAAATGCCGAAAGAGTTGGACCCAGTTTGTGGCACCCCAACTATGTGAGGTTGCATCAATGGCAGGAGATCCTCGATATCAGCCATAGGAACTGCCCGAGTAAGCGCGGTGAGGTTCCTCTCCACCCGTCTCAAAACTCTCTCAGCCTCTCTGGCTGGAGGTCCCCCTGCTGCTATTGTTGGTCCGGTGGCTACTACTAGTACTACCTCTAGTCATGGATGTCGCCTGGTCCTCGATAAGTCTATTGGACACACTGGTCCCACATCTATATATAACAGATACATAGTTGTCAGATACTCTAATTCACATAAAAAATGACATATTAAAAAGAAACTTAAAATTAAATAACTTTAAAAACAAACGTACCTATCTCTCCTCGCTCTTCTCCAAGAGGTATGGGCATGTCCGGATCCCTGGAAAGGTTGATTACAGCATAGCGGTAGTCCTCTATCACTGAAATATGTCCTGCCCATCAGTCAAAAAATTTATCATCAAAGGCCTCTATGGTCCTTCCTCCCTCCTATCGTGGCAACAATGTTTTCCATATACTCATTGCTGGGAAGGAGGCCACATGTCCCCGCACTGTTTCTCATGGACTAAGGTTGGGTACCCTCTCAAAGAAGAATGAACATAAAATGGTACCAAACCCAAAGTTTTTGTTACTCCGCCCTCGACACTCGGTGAGCTGTCTCTTCATGCAATCAAGGATGGTCATGCTCTAGTCGAATACTCGTGCGTTTAGGCACTGCATCGCACAATACATGTGCGTCGGGGAGGCCTGATGTAAGGATGCAGATCCAATGATCCTCCCAATAATAAAAACTATCACCTTCAGTGATAGGTTGGTAATCTTGTGGATTGGAACCTGAGAACCTACTTTCTCAGTGTCGGCCTCGCAATGCATTCCGATCAGCTTAACAATGTTGTAGGGCCCAGGGGGGAATGAACAAAAGTTGACTAGTTCCCCTATCCTCGAGAGGCCAGTCATAAAGTATATATCCTCAGTCATTGGAGTCAATGATTTCCCCTCAAGCATAAACACCTCTATGTTAGGGTGCCAATAATCCACCAAGGCATTCAACAACCTGGGTTGTGCCCTCATGAATGGACACTGGTAGAACTTCCATAACCCGCATTGTTTCAATACGTCCATAGCAACAGGGTCCTCATCAATCAATATATCAATATCCTTGTGCTCCCTCTCTCTCCAGTGGACATACATCCTATTACATGACAAGTTCAAGGGGAGAGTTAGCTCTTTCATTTTCATTTTTTCTATGTTATTGAGGGTGTACACGGGTTGTCTTGGACATAGTTGCATATGCACGCAGGAAGATTATTTTTTGCCCGAGGGCATACGTGGTTTGTCCTTAGACAACCTGCGTACACGTAGGGCCGCCCTTTTTTAGGAGGGCATGCCCCCCACAAAAAACTAAAAGAAATACATAAATGAAGTATGGAAATGCAAGAGGGATGAATTTGTACTTACTTGGTCTGAGCGGAAGTTCGTTTCGTCCTCTGAATCTCCCAAAATCAACTCTTTTAGCAAAGGGGTATTTTTCACTTTTTGGTTAATTCTCAATTTGCAATGGTGAAAATGAGTTGTCAACTTCTATTTATAGACTTTTTTGGCCTTTTTGCCACTTTTTTGACCCTTTTGCCATTTTTTCTGGGTTGAAAATCGTTTAGCGTGGTTCTTGATTTTCTTATCGGATGTTATGATGAACTTCACTTTTGGTTTGGAAAACTTTTTGGGAGATGGGTCACTTTTAAAGGTCCTTTGGTAAAAGTTGTTTTTTCCAACTTTTTGCATATAAGTTAGGATTCCACCTCCACTTTTTGCATCTCATTGTCTTTTCCTCTTTTCCATAGTATCGATCCCATTGAACTATGACACAAAACCATCATTGCTTCTTTAGAAGTGTCATAATTCAGTGGTAGATCCTACCTCTACATGGATGCCTTAGTTAGATCCTTATTGTATTTTGGCATCCATGCCGTCGTTAATGACTTTAGCTTTAGGAGTCCTTTTTATTCATGTCCTGATTACGAGATTGAGCCTCATACGTCTTATGTGTCATCACCCTTGGAATCACCCTTGGGACTCCCAAAAATGTGTCTTCTTTGAGCCTTTTTCAGACTCTCTAAACATGAAACGATTGTTGAGCGATCTTGTTGTTCTTCATGCTCGCCAAACTAAAACTTGAAGGCACGTCTATTCGATGGTATTTTACACCTTTTTCAGTCTAGATGGTCAATTTTATGAACAAAAGTATACTCTAGGAACTTCGGTTTGCTAAAAGAGTATTCTCAGGTATAAGTTTAACCCTTTTTCGGGCCCGAGGGACAAAATTTACGAAAAAGGAACCCCCACAGAGTCCATAGTTAAGCTCTTTTCAGACTCCCTAAATTTGAAAATATCATCGAGTGACCTGGTTCTTTCACACTCGTTAAAATGGTCCAGAAGAACATCCCCTATGAAGTCCATAGCTAATCTCTTTTTAGACTCCTTAAAATTGAAAAGATCATCGAGTGACCTTGTTCTTTCACACTCATTAAATTGGTCCAGAAAAACATCTACTAGCATGAGTTTACCCCTTTTTCCGGTTTGTATATTAAGGAGGAAAAAGGTACACCTCGGGAGATTCGTCTTGTTAGGAGAGTTCTCCTAAGTATATTTTATTCTTTTTTGGGCTAAGGAGACTAAATCTACAAAAAGGCTGTGAGTCCATAGTTAAGCTCTTTTCAGACTCCTTAAAATTCAAAAGATTGTTGAGTGATCTTGTATTTGTCACACTCATTAAAATGGTTTTGAATAGACATATTTTTGGTGCTATTTTACCCCTTTTTTGAACCAACTAGACTACCTTCGAAAAAGGTACCTCAGTGGAGTGTTCTTTTATTCTTTTTCAGAGTCTCTAAACGTGAAAAAACTACCAAGCTTACCTTCTCTAGGATCATTAAAATTACATTGAAGGGTGTTTTCATTGTGTCTTGTTCATCACATTTTCATCTCTGCGTCTTTGGCCTAATGTCGTCTCCATGTTTCTCTCAAATGAACCTTTGAAGCATGCCTTATATGCAATCCTTGTAGCACTTTGCCTCTACGTCTTGACACCTTGACCCAAGCAATAATTTTCCTGAGTGTCGTTTTCCTGGACGTCTCCTTTCTCTGAGCATTAGTATGTTCCTTGTGCTTGGAACTAGTATGATTGTGACACTCGTTCCTCCTTTGTAATGTGGCATTATTTTATTCTTTTTCAAGCTCTTTAAAAATATTGAAAAAGACAAAAAAAATAAAAAATAAACCCAAAAATAGGACGAGAAATATATTTTCTTTTTATGGCAGCACAATGAGTTGCCCTTGAACAAAGTACATCCTTATGTTTGTTTGTGAATATTTGGTATCTAATATGACCTTAGGAATTTGTTCTCACTACATACAATTGTGTCCTCCTCTTTTGGTTATTCTTCCAAACACATGGAGAGTTTGTGTTGCCTCATGCATCGTGAACTTATGTCAATGTCATGTTGCCTGAGTCTGATCATCTGTCGTGCTATTGTCCAAGGGAATTTTTACCCAACTTGAGTTGGCCTTTCTGCAGTTTGTCTCTTGACCTCATGCCCAACCATCCCGAAAGTCCAATCAAGTCCTTGTTCGAAATCAATGAAATTCCATGCTTAATCATCGAGATCCTCTTGTCTTTTCCCGACGAGACGTCGAAGACCTTCGGGTAGTGAAGTTGTACACTCACATTACACTCCTACCCGAGTTTTGAAGATATTGAAGTTGTTGCTTTAGCTCTGAAGTCCTCATCTGCAGCCATTAGGCGTCATTGGCTTCTTGAACATGGATACTATACTTGTATATATTTCATTTTGAGATGTATATCCATTGTGTATTGCTCACGACTACACTTTATATAGTTATATGACATGGAGATGCAATGTATTTGATTGGAATCCATGATTTATTTCATCTCGAGCATCGGTATGCCTACCTCAGAGAGATAATTGTTATTTTTGCAGATGGCACCTCTCGAACTCTGGTCCCGGGCTCACTCGTTTCGTACGTTGGTGAATATTTTTAATGTATTTCGGCCATCAGATGCTCTTCTGACCTTACAAATTAGGGGGCATCTGTTATAACCCTAATTTTCTCTACACATGCATACCTGACACCAGGCCCTCTTTCTTGCCATTTTTTCCAAGCCATACTGAGTTTCTCTTCTTAAAAACACTATTTTGGAAGATGTATGCGCCCTGCACCATTACTGACCACGTATGTGCACTTGCTGCACCACTCCACCCCATGTATGTATGCTAGTTGCACCACTACAACCCGGTTATACTCGCAAAAGTTGCAAAAATTAAAAAGTTGCAAGGAATTCGTTGAGATTATGGGCTATTGGGTAGTTTCCTAGATGATACACCACCTATAGCCCATCACCCAATCGAATAACCATCCTTTTGTCATATAAAAAGATATTTTTGGGTCTCACTAGTAAGCCAAGAATAAGAACAATGAAACTTTTCCCATTTCACATCCCCGCATTGCCCCAAGAAATTGTAGCCACCTTGTGAGATTTTCCTCAGAATTTCCCATTTTTCCCTTTTTCCTCCATCATAAGCCTATTCCATTTCCCTAGAGAGAGGTTGAGAGGAGAAAGATACGTGGAGGCGCAGTTGGAGCTTGGTGAAGAGGAGCTCAGACCAGGTTACTGGAGCAGTCGTCGACATTGTTGTAAGTAAACATTATGATATCAATAAAATAAGTACTTTTCCTGTCCTGAAATATGATGTGTCTAATGTTTACATTTTATTTATTCTTTATTCTAACATATAACCCATGATTTATATATGATGTGCATGTTTGTGGTTTCTTGTTTATCTATTTGTGAATGTAGGTCATCCTTTGGAGGAGGCTTGCAGTCAGTGGAGCTATCAAGCGTGAGAGGATCGACACCGAACGTGGAGTAAAAGGTATATTTACCTGATCCTTCTCACTTTGTCTTTCATGCATATGTCTGGGGTATGTTCGGGGTAGTTATAAAAGTAGGAGACTTTTAAATGGTTGTGATTTGCCTACATTCTGAACCCTAGTGTAGTCCATAGGGGGGTTTTCCCTACTAGAAGTTAGGGATGATGGGTTAAACACACAGAGATCCATCCGAGATGATATTCATACATTCCATAGATTAAAACTCATTGTTCTTAATATGCAAAAACAATACACACACATATCCAAATACCACATGACTATCATATGATAGATCAAAATCACTACAACTTTATTATATTCTTCATTCCATCAAAACCATGTATACATTAAGAAAATCAGATATAACAACAACTTAGTCACATATCCCTTTGGATAATTTCCTAGAATGAAAATACATTATGCCATCCACATCCTTTCATACCTTAGACATATGATGGACTCAAAATTACAATCAGAATCATTGCAAAATTACAATACTATATAGGCTTGGAGAGAGCTCTTAGACAATAGACTAAAATAATGACCTAGTGAATCAACTCAACTACCACAAAAACAACAAAAAGAACCTCTCCTTTGTCAACCTTGCTTCCTTTTATATCCTTCTTGGCTCTGGAGCTCTGTCTCTTTCAATTTTTGTCCACTTTCTATACTGAATAATAACCTTGCATGCTTCTTCCACCTTCCTGCATTCCATGTATCCTTTATGGAATCAAGGAAATATTAACTTCCTTGCCAACTCATCTTTTGTTCGCTCCACATTTTGTTGTGCTATGGAAAATAATCATTTGGGAATATTTCTCGATGATTCATTTCTTGATTCTAGCACCATGCATCTTCTTGATTTCTGGGGCACATCCATAACTTAGATTGATGCACATTTTGTAGACCTTGGACTTGGAGAACAATATCAAAACTTGTTCCAATGTGTGTTTCTTCTCATTCCTCATGCATTATCTTGGGTGCACACAAAACATGAATGGGAACACACACCATCATTTATGCATGCACACTATATTAAGCCAAAATGTTTGGGTGCCAACAGGTCCCCACCACTATTACTTGGTTCATCCTTGAGCCAATTGCCTCATGGAATGACAGTCTCAATGAAAACATTGTGGCCTTGAGTTCTTTCACAAACTCTTTGAACTGACACTCAGGCTCACTAAGGTATCCTTGAAGATTATGATTAATATAAACATCTACATCAACCTTTGTTTTTGTGACCCGAGGTATTGTCAAGGTCATTGTGTTGATTTTCTCAATAAGGGGGGCGAAAACAAACTATGCTTATGAACGTCATGTGAACAATATCAAGGGCTTATCTTCCGCCAAATTGATGATTTCTGATATACTTTGTTGCTCATCTTGGCCTACAATGATCTCTTTTGTATTTGTTGCAATTTCTATCATCACAGTAGCATGCTTCCCATGAGGAAAATAGTATAGTTCTCTCTTTTTTTGTACAACCTCAACCTCAATTGTGTTAAATCTATCATGGATAACAATCAGTTCTAGGGGACTCTATAAATGGTTCCACAAACAAAAGTTTTGATTGACCAACTTTGAAAAATCATGGGATCGACTTTGGCCATCGTGGAAAACTCCTTCTATTTTCACAATATGTCACTGTACTTTTTTGTCCTTGGGTGTTAACTATTGAACCCAGATGTGAAGTTCTATATTATGATATTTCATAACATGAATACATTCGACAATTGCCCTAATTTTCTATAGGGTCAGAATTTATGGATGAACCTTCTCATGTTAACAAACCTGTGAGTAGGCCTCGTCCAAAGAAGTCAAGAAATTGGTGTGACTAGCTAGCATGGCCTCATATTGACCCTTAGTTTTTGTATGTGCAACCACTTCAGTAATATGAAATGCATGTAATTTTTGGCAAGCAACTTCAAGTTCTTACCATGCACATGATTCTTGTTGTAGTTGGAATATGGTGGCTACATGATTGGATACTTCCTAATCAAGTTGAAGTCGTAATTGGGATTGATCTTGGGTGAGATTGTGATTTTTCTCCCCCAACCCTTAGATCATCATGGTGATGAATCATTGTATTTTGGTAGTGGGGACATGTGACAGGTCAAGTTCTTTCTAGGCCAAGTCATATGGGATCATGGAAATCATATATACAATGAGCAATCTGTGTTGGCTCATTCCCTGAGCATCGATATCTTGAGGTGTTGGGGTGGAGATTCTAGTGGTGAGGTTACAACTAGTTGTTGGCCTAGAGTTTCCACCTTTATTACCATGTTACATTCGAACACTCGTTGTTTGGCCAACTGTGCTCGAATCTCCTTCATCGGTTTGGCTATTTTTTGGCTCTGGGTTGGGGAGTCAATATCTACTTGATTTGAGGTGTCTGGAATTTTTTGGAGCCATGCACGGCCGGAGTTGATTGGGTTGGAAACAAAATTCCTCTTCAATAAGATTCACACAGGGTGGGGATGATTAATCCCCCTCTGGGCTAGAGCCAATATCAATATGAGCGGTGTCTTGAGTTTTTGATCTACGCTTTCACTTTTTGGTAGCCACAACATCTATGTTTGATCCACCAATGTTATGTATGCATTCATTTGAAAGGGGAGACTCATGATTCTTGGATGCCTTTTCTTTTTCGTGTTTCCGGGAAACAACTAAGAACCTACTATGTTCTTGAAGTTTCTTTGTTATTATCTAAAATTCATCTTGTACCTCCGAGAAGGGAGGATGGTAGTTGATTGGTCAGTTTTCAACTCCATCCATAATATCCCTTTTTTGTAATGTAGAAGGGGAGCTCAACTATCATATTTCTTGTGGCTACGTGGGGAGAGATTAGAAATTTATTGAAGTTACACTTAAAATGAAGATAATGGGAATACATATCAAAGATATGTGCCAGTATGAAAACCCTCTCAGAGGAGGTGACGGTCAATTGTGTGTATCATTGGTGGAAGGATTTGGTGACCATCATGTGGACCTCAACATTATTGGAATTTTGAAGTGGTAAGAAACAGGGAGAAAGAAATAATGGGGGATATTCCATACTGATTTCAAATATAGTGGTCTCCATAGAACCATACCTAGTAATAGGATGACACAACTATAGTGGAATTGTTTCCCTTGATCCTGAATGTTCAGATAGTAAATGATGAAATCCTTTAATAAGTAGAGAGCCCATGCCATCTGAATCCCATTAATTCATTGTTCCGCCATGAGGACGACTCCTGTAGTACATTATTCCTTCCTACACTTGAGAATGATCATGCATGCAAGAAGTTGTGTAGAAAACCTTATCGTCGCATTATTAATTTTGGGGATTAAAACCCCTCACTTTCCCCTACTTGTGTCAAATTTAGAATAGACCTCCTCTTGTGGGGCATCCCTTGCTATGATACTATCCATCAGGTCTTCATCGAAAGTGGGAAGGTCATAAATTATATGTATAATGTTATGATCTACTAGATAAGTGGGAAGGTCATAAATTATATGTATAATGTTATGATCTACTAGATAGGGCTAGTCTAGCATAGGTATCCCTAATGTAATTTGATGAGAAAATGAACACATGACTGAATGACCATATTTCTTTAGAGATATCATCCACTCCTACATCAATACTCTATTAGTTCCATCTTCTATTTCAACAACCTATGTGCATTTGTTTGACTGTACATCAGGGAATTGGTGGGGATCCCTAACGTTGTAATCAAGATATTTAAGTAGGGAGACCTACCCAAATAACCAACCTTCAAATGGTACACCATATGGTAGCACTGGATTGGGAATGGGTTGTTCCTTCATGGCCTTATAATTTTGTTGTGATTGGATTTTTTTAGAAGATACCATACCATAGATGGTGACAACCAGACTAGAATTACATAGGAAAAAGAGGATACCTATGTCTGTGAATTCCTTATGAACATGGGAGTGAAATATAACTCTCTGGATGGAGGAAAGAAATAAGGAAGTGGAATTCCTTACTCCTTCTTAAGAGATTGAAACCATAAGTATGCTTGTATTTCCTTGAATGTGGATTTATTGTCTCATCTTTTCCTCTAGTTGGTCGGTACCATGTTCCATATTAGTTGCTAGATTGATCATGTTGGATGGTGATCAATTATTGTAGTCTTAATTCCAATATTTCTTTCAGTCCATGTAATTAAATCGTTCTTTATTCAGAATTGGGAAAATTGTCGTGTTGTCAGCATCATTAAAGAGACCATATTCCTAAAATTAGATGAATTTGACGTGGTATAACTACCTGTCACAACGCTCGACTTGAGACACTATACTAGTCTCGACTGATTTTGGTAGTGTCCATTGGTTAAGAAACTACTCTGGAATTATTTTGAACTCGTCTATTTTATTAATGGGGTTGGATAAGAGTAGTTTAAGGGACGTTTCTTCAGTAGGTATTGATGGGGTATCCATGTACATTTCCTACACACTTGGTATTAATACTTTCCCAGTGGAGGACCAAGGACCTAAGGGTATAGGGTGTTTTTTTGGCAGTATGTGTTGGGAATTCATATATTGATTGCACATGTTTCATCACTACTTAGTTATCCATTATCTTTCACATGGGAATGTGTATCAATAGATATCTAGCCCCTATCTAAATATTTCCCACATGTATGCTTCAACTATTTCCCATTCTAAATAAGGTTCTCAATGTGCGGACCACCATCGCACTGATATTCCTATGAGTATGGTATCGAGAGTGTGAACCGAGTGGTGTTTGAGAATGTGTTGTATCCAGGCTAGAAATGCATCCATCGGATTTGACCCATCGTACTTATAGGATCCAAATTCTTCCTCGCACACTTTGGCAGTGATGTGTGTTGTTCCTGAGATTGATTCTAAGGCTCAAAGAATGTTGTCAGGCATCAATGGTTTTAAATGAAATGTTTTTATGAGTGCTTTTTCTACCTTCAGTTTTTTGAGAAATAATCTTTAAATGAAACTAATGATAAAATAGTACAAAGGCAATATCTCGTTATCTAACTCGCAATTATAATGTCAAATGATGTAGAAAAGACTTACAAAATTGTTAAAACAAAGTCAGTTATCAATTACAGATAAGTCTCACCTTGTTTGCAGTAGAAGATGCACCCTTGAAAAGAGATAAAAATGCAGTAATTCACACAGATCACAGGTCTTGTTTTACTCATAGTAATAACAGAGGAAAAACTATTACTGAATGAACTTGTGGTATATTATGATCACAGTAGATGTAGTACTAAATTGTAATCATTCACTCTTCAAGAACTACAGAAAGAAATTCAGAGAAATGGAAACACAAAGGAAACACATAACTCAAATTGAAAGAAACTTAGAATCTTTGTCTGCACTTGTATTAATATTCAAAAAAGTTTATTTTTTACATTCAGAAAGAAGCAACCTCAAATAGATCTAAAATCTATCTATTTATACAAAAATTGTCTCAATTGAAAATTGTTGGACTTCCCACAATATCTGCCTAAAAATACAATACAATCCTAAAGAAATAACAACATGCAAATATTGTTGAGTTTTGATTTGATGTGTTGGCACTTCATATGTCCCTTCATTTTATCATAGATGCACTCATCTTCATTTGTTCTTTGAACTGGGTACACATGTCCATTAATGCCACCACAATCATTGTCTTACTATCTTTGCCATCTGATTTCGTTGCAATTTGTCCCTTCGAATGCATTTACTGGGATAAATAATTGCATTTGAAGATATGAGGGTGGTAATTGGGAAGGTAGCTCAGCGTTGGCTCGTTATGGGATGGCTAACAATTACGGAGAAGAGAAATTGTTCACGAATGGGATGATGTGGGGACAAGTGTCAAATAAGGAGGTGGGATGAGTGGATGGGAGAATGTAGGTGGTAGGGATAGACGAGGCAAGTGATGTGTGGAGGGCATGACATGCTGGAGGGTGAAAGGTAGAGTGGGTAGACGACAAATGTTGAGTCAGGATTCTAACGGTCCAACATCAAATAATAATCGAATAAAATAAATGACCTAAAGTCCCTTTATACTTTTTTGGTTTACGGGGGTGCGAGGAAGTGGTTTTGAGGTAACCCTCCTTTAGTCCCACAATGCACCTGTCACGTACCCCCAATGATTTTTATTGCAGGATCACCCTTCCAAATTAAACCCTGCAAAACCTTCGCCCCCCACAATCTCTCTCAGTCGCTGATCTCCACGATTAATTAAAACATGAATGTCAATCTTGCAAAGTGAGATAAGTGCCCAAAGGTTAAGCTGAGGTCATAGCTCTCAGTCAAATGTAGAGAACACAGAGAGAAATTCATGCAATTCTTGTCCGTCGATTCAATAAGGGGAAAAGTGTGAGATGATCACCATATTCAAATATCTTGTACTCTGGGAGGAAGCAAGCAGTGCTGAGTAAAGAACTCCCAAAGGCCCGAAGCCAAGAGTTCATCTGGACCATTGATCGAAGTGGACACATAGTAGGAGATCCTGCACTTCGAAGACTTAGCAGTCCGAAATTTTTGTGGTGTATGCATCTCGGAGTGCCCAAAGCCTAGAGTTCTGAAGTAAATCTTATCAATCCAAATCAAAAGGACATGCGGTGCCAGATCTTTCACCTTGGAGACTTAGCACTCCAGAAGGTTTGTGAAGTTATGCATCTCAAAATGCTTGAAGCCTAGAGTTCCAAAGTAAATCTCAATCATCCAAATCAAAAGGACATGCAATGCCATATCTCTCACTTCAGAGACTTAGCACTCTGGAAGGTTTGTGAAGCGAAGCATTGGAGAAAGAATTGGTCAAAGCCCGAAGTAATTTTGAACCATTGAAGGTTGAGGACACTTGTTTCTAGACATGACACTCCAGAAATTTAACACTTTGGAGGTTTGTGGTCTACACATTATTGTTCCCATTTCTGTCTTCTCTCTATTATCTTATTTTCTTCTCATTATGTCAATTTAGCCCTTCCCTCCAATATTTGGTCCCTTTCATAGTTTATTAGGCTTCTAAACTGGTTTATCATTACGCTAGATTCTGAAATCTAATCCATCAAGCTTCCTTGCAACTTTTCGTGGTGCCATAATCCTTAAGGAAATAATATTAGCATGCCTGTAACAAGAGAAGTATGTAAGCTCTTCACTAAATGAAAAACTATTAATTGTAAATCGTAAAATGATTTTGAAATTCGAAGATCTTTATAAAATCTATCAGTCTTCGTATAGATTTGTTTACAGAGAGATTATTAAAAAGTCTGATGGAATTTATTACCTGTCATATCACAATTTATTCAAATCGTTAACTTTAGCTAATCATAAATATCAGTAACAATTCAACGGTTTGACGTTCGTAGGTTTTGAATCTAAGAGGGAAGAAATCTCCCGAAGGCCGAATTCACAGAGAAGTTAATCTCTTATTAATCATTTTTATGTTTCAATTAATTATGTTTTAAACATTGAGTTAGCCTTAAGTACTTTGGTGGTTCGACATTCGGGAATTTTCGATGTAGTATGATAGAAATCCTTTGAAGGTCGAATTCCTAGAATAATTTATTAATACTTAATCATGATTAATTAAAGTTTTTAAAATGTTTTATTAACTCTTTAAAACACTTTTACTTTTTGTAATATTCATTACTTCAACTATTTGATACTTCGGAGATCATTACAACCGTTTGATCAACTTAGAGTAAATCATCGATGAAGGACCTTACTAAGAACAATGACCCTTGGTTTTATTTAAAAGGCAATTCTAAAGTTTTTTTCTTTTTGGGTAAAATTTTTATTCCTAAGAGGCAAAATCTAAAGTTCAAAGGCTGAAAATTATGCGTGTTCCAACATAGGCTCAATCTACGAAGTTTGGCTCCCTATGAGGCATGAAATAATAGTAGACCAAGTTCCTTTATTAGGTAAATGGAGTCATTATTTATTTTTGAAAAACGATGAGTTTATTTAAAAATTAATCATACATAGAAAATGAACTTAACCAAATCTCAAAACCTTGTGATTTATCTCAAGTTGGGCTACTAACAATTTGTTTCTCTTAAAATTGGTTTCCATAATTTTTTAAGATAATCGAAATAATTTTAACTAAAATATCAAGCTTCGACCGAATTTGTTTGCTTCAAGGTTAAGAAGATGTAACATATTTATTTGGGGAATCCCTAGTTGGTTTAGGATGTAAAAATCATCGGAAAGAATTAGATAACAAATTATGATATATAGATATGTATGATAACCTTACATATATCATAGATATTATTTTCTTCTGTGAGCACATTCAATACTTGAGTGAAGTTATCTACTTCTCCCATTGATTTCCTTTCCGCACTTCAATTAACAAAATTTTGTTTTTGCTAAGATGAGGGAAATCAATATATGAATTTCAACCTAAATACCTCCTTTGGACAATATAGAAATCATTTTATGAATTTACTTTCACCATACGTCTTATATTTTAATATTTTGAAGTGGGAGCAATCAATTTGCATGTATCATACAATGGATGATATCTATTTAAAATTTATGAATGAAAGGAAATAAGGTCGTCAGCAGTTTTAAGATAATCAAAATAATTTTAACTAAAATATCAACTTCGATCGACTTTGTTCGCTTCAAGGTTAAGAAGATGTAACATATTTATTTGGGGAATCCCTAGTTGGTTTAGGATGTAAAAAATCATCGGAAAGAGAATTAGATAACAGAGTATGATATATAGATATGTATGATAACCTTACATATATCATAGATATTATTTCACTACCAGCGAGCCTGTTCAATACCCCAGTGAAGTTATCTACTTCTCCCATTGAATTTCCTTTCACCACTTCAATTAACAAAATTGTGTTTTGCTAAGATGAGGGAAATCAATATATGAATTTCCTTTCATCACCTCCTTTGGACAATATGGGGGAAATCAAATTATGAATTTCCTTTCACCATCTGTCTTATATTTTAATATTTTGAAGTGGGAGCAATCAATTTGTATGTAACATACAAGGGATGGCATCTGTTTAAAATATTTAGAATGAAAATAAGGTCTGTCAACAGTTTTAAGAATACTCTGAAACTAATTTTCTTCCAATTTTCAATACACCTTCACCTATAGGAGAAATTTTTGGGAATTTTGAATATTTTAGGGGTCAAATTTGAGTGAATTAGTTAGTTTAAAGTCTGATAGCAGAGCTAAAATTATCAGGATTTTTTTTTTAAGTAAAAAAGGGGGTGTTACCTGCTATATTAAGTTGGAAAAAATACAAAGAGATATATCTTTACTGTTGCCACCAAATGTGCTGCCATTTTACCGAAAACCAACACAGTTTGGGGCAAGTGTAGAATGTCTAGGAAGATAAGACAAAATCGTAGGTTCTTGATTGTCAATTTCATCTATATCTAGAAGAGAATCATTTGATTTGAAGTTATTTATCCCAACCACTCTGAAATTTGATTATGCTAACAGCCTTGCCAGACCTTGACCTTTCACCAGTTTGGTTGGTTTCACTTCTAAATCAAACTCTTGAATTTTATCCAAACATCTAGCTCTTCTTCCATCATTGTCTGGCTGAACCAAGATATCTTTAATTGGTACATAAGAGATTATTTTGGAGTGAAAGACATATGTTCTGAAATCCTTGAGAGCCTTCACCATTGCATAAGATTGTTTTTCAAGAATATCATATATTGGCTCTGCATCCCTGAGGCTTTTGCTGAAAAAGGCTATTGGTTGTTCAATTCCTTCATTCTTTTGAACGAGAATTGTTGCAACAGTATGTTCAGAAGAAAAGGAGAAGATTAAGAATTATTTTGTATAGTCCGAACTTATTAATACTGGTGCTTCTCCTGTAGCTTTCTTAACACGCTCAAAAGATGCTTTGGATTCTGCTGTCCATTTTACTTCGCTGTCCCTTTTTAGCATATCTGTAATCAATTTGATTATTTCAGCAAAGTTAGGAATAAATCTCCTCAAAAAATTGATCTTACCTAAAAAATATTGAATCTCTTTTCTATTTATATGAATATTAATCATTTCAATAGGATCAACTTGTTTAGGATCAACCCTGATTCCATGTTTTGAAACTATATGACCTAAGAGTTTACCTTCCTGCATAGCAAAGTGTGAATTTTGGGGGTTAATAGACAAACCAAATTTTTTGCATTTTTCAAAAGTTTGTCTGAGGTGCACCAAATGTTCTGCATCAGAATTGGAAAAAACTATCAGATCGTCTAGATAAATAAAAACAAACTTATCTCTCTCACCGACGAATGTGATATCCATTGCTCTCTGGAAAATTGCTACTGCATTCATTAACTGAAAAGACATTTTATCATACATAAAAGTTCCCCATGGGCTAGTAAATGCAGTCTTTTCTCTATCATATTCATGAACAACAATCTAATTATATCCTGAGAAACCATCAATCATAGAAAAACTTTTAGTCCCTACTACTTTCTCTAAAACATGGTCCATTTTTGGGAGCGGGTAGTTATCTTTAAGAGAAGACCGATTTAAGTTCCTAAAATCAATGCATAGTATTATTTCGTCGTTATTCTTTCTAAGAGGGACCAAATTGGCCACCCATTCCGAGTATCTAAGGGGAACAATGATTTTTTCATCAAGGAGCCTTTTAACCTCCTTTTCTATAACTAGCAAAAGAATCAGGTTTATCTGTCTAAGCTTCTACTTGAAAGTCTTAATGTCATGCTTTAAGGGGATATTGTGTTCGATAACAGAAGTATCATAAGTTTTTAAATCATCACGAGACCATGCAAAAACATCATTATATTGTTTAAGTAACTCAACATATTTACCCTTTATTTGTGTTGGAATATATTTTGATATTTTGACCATTTTGGGATTTTCATTAGTTCCTACATTAAAATATTCAACTTCTTCAGATTGAGGTCGCAAAGTAGACTTTAAAGGTATATAATATTGGTCAAATAATCTTTCCAGAGGGATAATACCTCTCAGAATCTGATTGTTTTTAAGTAAGAGCATGCAGTGATTTGCAATTTTATATTGGAACTTTTCTGAGTTCTCTCCTTCCTACATAATCCAAGAAGGTTCATTCTGATTTTCTTGATCTATCTGGGTCTCAAAAAACTCATATACCATTTCTAGGAACTACTTGATTTTTTCATCATCTTCAAATTCTTTCCATTTTGAACATTGTTTGGAATCGAAGGTCTATGCCTCATCTCAATATGATACATCGACTTCAAAATAGTAGGTGGTACGAAAGTCGCAACAACTTTGGCTAAAGAGTCAGCTTGTTGATTTTGCATTCTGGGAATAGAGTGAATATTAAATAACGAGAATAAATTCTCTGTCATATCCCAGGAATAATTTCTATACAATCTCAATCTCAAATTATTAGCTTGGTATTGTTGTTTTATTTGTTTTACAATGAGCTTAGCATCACCATAAACTATCAAATATTCGATTTTTATTTTTCTTGCAGCTTCTAATCCTAAAACTAAAGCTTCATATTCACAAACATTATTGGTATAATCGACATCCCATTGTAATCTATAAGATAAAGGAATAACATGTTCATTACCCGGTGCCACAAATAAAACTCCAGACCCCGATCCTTCGCAGGATGAAGCACCATCAAAGAATATTTTCCACATTCCTTCTCTAACATTTATATTTTTCTTTGAGAATTCTATTTTTTTATTTTCTTTTTCTATGCATTCTTCAAAATCGTCATGATCCGGATTATTTTCGGTACAAAATGAGAGAGGAGATATAATAAATAAATGCAAAGAGATATCGCGGATGTTAAGAACCAAGCATCAATATAGCATATAGAAACCTCAGAAAAAATACTCAACGCCTTGAAAAAGAGATAATTTCAGATAATAAGCCTCTTCGAGGGGGCAACCTCCTTTTACCCCACTTAAATGTTCAAGTACAAGATGATTCAAAATGAAAATGTCTCCTTGGTATATAT